>CAJUYH010004433.1:0-27288 GCA_910591685.1 Galerucella tenella
ATTTTAATAATTCATCATATTCATAAAAATGTCCTCTTTCGAATGGTATAAGAGTGTCCCATACCTAGGTATTATACTTTTCGTGCAAGTTACAGTATTCTTAAATTTTATGCTAAATCCATTTTAAAACATCTACTACAATTCTCTCTAAATTTCAAACTAATGATCTTGGTATAGTTGTAAGAAACTAAATAAATCACGTTTTAAGCCTTCAGAAAATATAGGGTTTTGCTATCCTATACCGAGTGGTTAAAAAGATATAGCCATTCTCACAGAAAAATCACTATCCACTTAGACATTTTATGAAATAACAAAAACAAAAAAGTTTGTGTTATATTGAAGATTGAATTAATTATTATTATTAAGAACATCAAACTACAACATGAATAAAAACGGAACTAACAACAAGCAACTAAAAGTAATAAACTTTTTGTTTTTTGTTATTTCATAAAATAATGTCCAAGTGGATAGTGATTTTTCTGTGAGAGTGGCTATCTTTTTAACCACTCGGTATAGGATAGCAAAACCCTATATTTACTGAAGGCTTAAAACGTGATCTATTTAGTTTCTTACAACTATGCCAAGATCATTAGTTTTAAATGTAGAGAGAATTGCAGATGTTTTTAAAATCGGTTTAGCATAAAATTTAAGAAAATTGTAAATTGCTCAAAAAGTATAACACCTAGGTATAGGACACTCTCACACCATTCGAAAGACATGTTTTCGAATATGATGAAGTATTAAAATACTGGGTGTTCCATTTAAAATAAGCCTGATACTGCACATTGAATGATCTAATGATGAAACTGAAAATTCTGAACACCCTGTAAAGAGATATTTAGTACTTAATCGTAGAATACATTCAACAAATGTCCAACTATTTAGATGTAAAAGAAAGTTTGCTAGAATTTGTTATACCAATGAGTTATTAATTTTTTTCGAAATGTTCACATTTTTAAAAAAATTAGCATAACTCGGAACCCTCTGTATTTAGGTATAGGGAACCATTAAGAAGGAGTATTATATTTTTTAGGGGCAATCAGAAAATGCAAAAAAATATAGGGTGTTCCATAAGAAAAAATATAACTTTGATACGCCACACTTTATTGTATTTCAAAATATTTTCAAATTATAGTTTAAGTTGGAATAAAATTTGTGGTATAAAAAGATTTTCCAAAAAATATATATTTGTCCGGTCCCGGACTTTTGCCGAACTCTGTAAATTGCTTTAATTATTGGAATGAAGGGTGCTTGGCATGCGCTGGGACTGCATTCCATGCTTCTTTCTAGTAACGACTAGAGCACTCTAGAGCACTGAAAGTGCTCGAGTTGGAATACAGAACCTAAAACTATACGTAGACACTTTGTTGGAAGGTTATTATTTATCAGATTAAATTTTGGTTCTTGTATTTCAGAAATTCGCCTAAAATTATCTTTATACTTCCGCCTTTTTCTATGGGTAAGTGAAGTAAAAAATTTGTGCTATCAATTAAAAACTATGTTTGATTCTGATGATATTCCGGTCTACCGGCTAACTGGAGTAAATATCTATCAGGATGGTCCAACCAATCGGCGGCGCTCAATTTTACGACTCGTTGTTTTTCCGCTTCTTTCATTTCCCATTTTTTCACTTCTATCTGTCGTTCCCTACTCACCTGATCGCCACATCCCCACACCTCTATACTTTCCAAGTAATACGGGATCTTTTGCCATTCGATCTACATTTTTTCAAAAAAAAAATCATACCAATATACCACGAAACATATTTTTGACATTTGACATTACCATGACAAATCATTCATTCTACTATCGAGGAATTCACATTGAAATGGCAGTGCAATTCTCAATGTGAATTCCGCTATACAAAATAAAGACTTACCTTCTCAAACCCTCCGTCTATGCTAATAAAAGGAGCTCTGGGATCACTGCCTACCCTCAATCCGTGCGGATACCCCCTCACAGTAAAATTTAAATACAACATCTTGGATCCCTTCTCCAACAACTGAAATCTAAGTAAACCAAAAATCAAACAACGCCCTCTCAATCTTACAACCATAATTTACTTTGGTAAGAGTTGAAATACGGCGCACTCTTCTCCACCCCAATAGTGATGAGATTCTTTCCATTCATTGGGTGAAGCTATGCAGAATTTTTGACCGTCTTGTACTTTGATGATGGTTAAAGTCGGTCCTTTATAGTTCATTACGTGATGGAGGAATCTATTAGAACCCAAGCCCATTTCGTCGGAATCATAGAGGATGGTCCAATGGGAGGGAATAGCGCATACGAGTTTCGCCAGGAAGGACATGCTTGCCAATCCTGAAGTTATTAAAATAAAATAAATAGAAAACAATAAGACCCCTTTGAAAAAATTATCGTACGCCCATGGTATAAGACATTTTTTACAAATAAATAACCCCTTGTAAAAATTAAATCGTACACCTATGATACGCGGTGACCAACTAAAGCTTGCCAATACAAAATTATTTGAATATAAAGAAAAATAATAAAACCCCACTGAAAAAATATATTGCATGACCATGGTATATGGTATTTTTTTAAAAATGAAAAACACCCTGTAAAAATTAAATTGTACACCTATGATACGCGGTGACCAACCAAAAAGGACAAGCTTGCCAATACAGAAGTAATGGAATATAAAGAAAAATAATAAAACCCCACTGAAAAAATGTATTGCATGACCATGGTATATGGTATTTTTTACAAATATATAACCCCCTGTAAAAATTAAATCGTACACCTATGATACGCGGTGACCAACCAAAAAGGACAACCTGTCAATCCAGAACAAATTGAAAGTTAAAATAAAATAAAATAAAATAAAATTCAATAGTTTCATTAAAATCGCAGATTGGAACGCCAATGGGCTTCCACAACATAAAAACGAGGTAGAGTTATTTCTTCATCACAATGAAATAGACATTCTATTAATAAATGAAAGCCACTTCACAAGTCGAACTCACTTCAGGATACCTCAATACACAACTTACTCATCAAACCACCCAGACAATACAGCCCATGCTGGATCGACCATCTTGATAAAAAACACCATAAAACATGTTGAACTACCAAAATACGCCCAAAATAGTTTACAAGCCACAGTTATAAAAGTTAGTATGAGGTCATATGAGCTAACAGTTGCAGCAGTCTACTGTCCTCCTCGTTACAACTTGAAGAAGGAAGACTACAGGAATTTCTTTGATACTCTAGGCCACAAATTCGTTGCGGGGGGAGACTTCAACAGCAAACATATCTTATTTGGATCTCGTATCACAACTACTAAAGGCAGAGAATTAGTAAACTTAATACATGAAAACAACTACCACCCCCTGGCAACTGGCACCCCTACTGATTGGCCAACAGATCCAAATAAGACACCTGACCTGCTGGACCTATTTATTACCAATGGTATTTCCCCTGCTTACATGGACGTCATGCCAAACTATGACCTCTCATCAGACCACTCTCCGATTATAGCAACAATCAGTAGTTTCATAGTTTACAAAACGATAACACCAAGGTTACATAACAGTAGAACTAACTGGGAAAAATACCGAGCCTCCAAGTAAGTCTCAAAACATCAGACGAAATAGATGGAACACTAACATCTTTAAACTATATGCTCAAAGAGGCCGCACAAAATGCCACCCCTGCAACTAATACAGGTAATAAAGTTCACTACATCCCAGCGGAAATTAAAAAGCTAGTAGCCCAAAAAAGGAAGGCAAAAGCAAAATGGCATCGTAGCCATGCCCCATCGGACAAGACCACACTGAATAGACTAAGTAACCAATTAAAATCTAAACTCAAAGAGGAACAAGAAAGATCATTTACATATTATATAACAAATCTAAACCGGCAAGACAACTCAATATGGAAACCAATAAAAAATTCCAAAAAAACCTAAAACCCAGGTACCCCCAATTAGAAACGAGCAGGGAACTAATCTACAGTGGGCCAGAAATGACGATGAAAAAAACGGCGCTATTTGCTGAGCATCTAGCTCAAGTATTTACACCCTACAGTGACGCACCAGATATTGAAATTGAAAGTGACCTAATCAACATTCCAGAAAACATCCCACCAATTAAACCACTAACCAAAGACGAAGTCCAAGAAGAAATCCAATACTTGAACAATCGAAAAGCCTCTGGACTCGACAAAATAACTCCTAGGATGATAAAGGAACTACCAGAGAAAGGAATCATACTCCTTACTCTTATCTTCAATGCCATCTTACGCTTAAACTACTGGCCCAAGCTATTTAAAACAGCTGAAATAATCTTAATCCCAAAAGAGGGCAAAAATCCAAACGAAGTAACCTCATACAGGCCAATAAGCTTGCTACCAATGGTATCAAAAATACTTGAAAGACTGCTGCTACAAAGAATCAATTCAGATCCGGAAACAGAAGAATGGATTCCTCACCACCAATTTGGTTTTCGGAAAGAGCACTCCACGGTCCAGCAGGTTCATAGAATAGTTCATAACATAAATACAGCAATGGAAAACAAGCAGTATTGTACAGCTGCCTTCTTGGATATTAGTCAAGCCTTTGACAAGGTTTGGCACACAGGTCTGGTATTCAAAATAAAGAAATATCTTCCCATCACCTACCTGAAACTATTGAGATCCTACCTAAGCGACAGAGAATTTCGAACGAGAATGAATGAAAGTCTTTCCAATAATTTTCCAATTAAATCCGGGGTACCGCAGGGCAGTGTTCTTGGACCGCTGTTGTATGTACTACATACAGCAGATCTACCAACCAACAATGAAACATTCACTGGAACTTTTGCAGATGATACCGCCGTTCTTGCAGCCCACGAAAACCCAGCTACAGCGTCTTCGATTCTTCAGGCGGATCAAAACGAATGAAACAAAGTCAGTCCAAGTGACCTTCACGTTGAGAAAAGAACAGTGCCCTCCAGTGACACTTAATAACATCCAACTTACACAATCCCCTAGCACCAAATATCTAGGAGTGCACCTAGACTCAAAACTCAACTGGAAAGAACACATACTCAAGAAGCGGAAACAAATTGACCTAAGAATAAAAGACCTACACTGGTTAATAGACAGAAAATCGAAATTGAGCCTAGAGAACAAAATACTCGTGTACAAAGCTGTCATCAAACCAATCTGGACGTACGGTATACAACTCTGGGGATGTGCGAGCAAGTCGAACATAACCATAATCCAAAGAAGCCAGTCTAAAATATTACGTATGATAACTGACGCACCCTGATACGTGTCAAATCTAACACTCCACGAAGACCTAAGAATACCATTTATACAGGATGTAATTACAGAACAAAGTAATAAGCACCACAAAAGACTAGAATCGCACAGCAACCCTCTACTCCATCCCCTAATAGAACCGCAAATTGACAGAAGACTCAAAAGAAACTGGCCAGCCGATCTGAAAAATGATTAAAGGGGTAGCCTCACTGGAGAAGACCTCACCACGCCAATAGGAACACACTGTTCCCGAGCCAACAAATTAGCCTATAGAACTGTTTGTTTTGATTGCTAAGAAATGTGGTATAATAAAAAAAAATAAAATAAAATAAAATCAAATAAAAGAACCCAATTAAAAAATTGTATCATACGTCCATGGTATATGGAATTATTTACAAATAAATAACCTTTAAAAATAAAATCGTACGCATATGAGGTGACGGTTAGGCGATGGAAAAGATGATTTCAAAAATAGCATTAAAATCTACTCACCCACTCCACTGTTACTAGGTGAAATCGCTTTTTGTGGTCTGGAATATAAAGGAGGTAGAGCACCAGCTAGCAACCAAGACATACTCATTGTTAGCAAATGTTGATGAGGTTTTGCCTGTGGAAACGGATTTGCTTCTTCTAGCACTGGTGTTGCCAACTCAAGCCCTAAAAATTCACCATTCTCATAAACATCGAGAGAAAGTTTCACGAGTATTGAATGATATTTTGCTATAGACAAGGTTTTATATAAAAGCACATTTGTACGACATGATTTAGCAAAAAAAAATTGTCAATGTTGCACACAATAAGCGTTTGACAGACAGACAGACTTAAAGACACCCTATTAATTACCTGCGTATGGAGGAATTTCACATACTTCACCTGTGGAAAGTTCAAGTTTTTTTAGCAATTAGTTTATTTGGATGATCAATTAAAATAAACATGTGAATTACTAAAAAGCGATAAGAAATAGTAAAAAAATAGATCAGGTTAAAACAGCTTTTTAACAAAAAAAAAAGTAAGGTATAGAACAACACATTTCTGATATCAAATAATTATTGTCCAATGTTTGAGTTTATCTATTAGAAATGCATTGTTGTAACTTGCATCTAACAAAAGAAAAAATGGCAGGTGATAGTTAAGACAACATTTATTTCATTCTGTTTACCTGAATACTGCGGCTTTTCATACGCATTACCTGGGAAAAATTAATAATTTATTCATTTTATATTTACACACTCAAAATTCTGTTTAAATAGGGGGAAGAACTCCAGATCTTTCAATAAAGTGAGGTAAACTATATGTCAATTAGACAAATTGAAATTTACACCATCTACCTGATAAAAACATTCCTTTTCAACTTTAATTTCGAAAAACAAGTAAGTACTTACCACTAGCCAAACTATGCTCACATTCCTCCAAAGTTCTCCAAGATGTAGCCAAAGAATGAACAGCATATCTATGAAGTGGGAACAACAACCTAGGTGTATTGAGCTCAATCCAATGGGAAACAAACTGTACAGACAATTGTTTTTTACTGTGAAAACAACTATCTACAACAGCTTTAAGGGTTTTATTAGAAGAAAGACACATTTGAGGACCTTCGGAGTAATGATCCATACTTATATGGTAAGTACACATTAATAGAGAAGTCATATCATCAGTAGTGATCATATCAACGGTTGTTTCATCAATTGGAGTAGCCCACATCTTCACCAAAGTATCTCTTATTTTCTCATCATCCAAAATCTTGAAACAGATTAAAATTATAATATGATAACATTATTTTAAACAATTACTCACAGCTAAGTAATTCTCACATTGTTGCTTAAAAGCGTTTTGACCGATATATGTATTCTTTGATGCGCTATGTTTCCAAAAATGATCGAATAATTTTTCACCCAACACATGATATCTTGGAAACAGAAATCTCTGGAAAATAAAAATGTATAACTATTGCAATATATTGAAATAATAACGTCAAATATATTACCGTAAATACACTTTTTGTAATTCCGTTGACACCTTCTAGTTTTTGAGATTTCTCTGCTAAAATCTGAAACATAACATCCATAATGTTGTCCTTGAAATAAAGCCATGGAAAATAATATTTCAGAGTTTAGATTTTTATGTTTATGATGTTTCTAAACTTACTTTACTAAAGCCAATAAATATGTTCTAATTTCTTAAATAAATAAAGTAAACATAACGTCACCTTTGTTAGTTTTTCCACGGGTAGCATTGGACTAGGTTTTGCTTGAATGTCTCCTGAACTTGTTCTGGTTATACTCTTCCTAGAGCCATTATGAAAGCTTCCCACTGAAGTAGGAGTTGCTGTTCCCGATTTTGAACCGTGCCCATGATGATTCCCCATGTTTTTATAAAATTATTTCTCAAACCTCCATTCTCAACATTACCGAATCCTACATTAAATTCCAGCTGACAGTAGTGACAGTTTTGCCTGTTTTGTATTCCGTGCAAGATTATCTGTGTTCCGTGTCAGATAATCCACAAAGTGGTCATTAAATTACTTAACAAGTCATAAAAACCATCCACTCCATCTAAATTAAATGAGTGTTTAGATCTATAAAATGATGACTATATTATAGCCATTACGTTACTGGCTCCAAGCACGTATGAGTAAATAATTTTCTTTGGTATAGGCAACCAAACATACACCACGACTCTATAAAATTAGACATGTGAGACTTGGAATGAGCTACTTTTCAGTCACATTTTAATGTATCAATTGTTATTATATCGAAATCGCTCAATTCAAAAGTTATTTTAAATTTTATTATTGGCTGCTAGCAGGCGCACCTGTGTAAAAAGATGAATGACACAAGTGACAAGTAGTTAACTGTCATTGTCAACGAATGACAGCTAATGTGATCATTATTGACAACAAATATATCAATAAAATCAAATGATATTTATTCTCAATTATCTAACTACTACTAATGTCTGGCTACAAACGAGTTAGCTTTTATGAACTTTGTAGATTATGCGCTTCCAATATTCAAAAGGAAAAAACCCATATATTTCAAGAAGAGGGAAGAAAGATACAACTTCAAAACAAAATAGAAGTTTGTTTGGCTTTAACTGTATGTTTTACGACGAAATAATCGGTGTTTTTTAAGTTTATGATGTTTTAGGTTAACGAAAATGATTTTCTACCGAAAGTCGTTTGTTCTAAATGTTTGCGGAGTCTGGAAACATGTTTTGGGTTTAGACAAGAATGTGTCAGATCAGAGTCAATGCTGTCGACTTATTTTAAAAACTTCAGGTATATAATTGCTTATAATTTACTTAACAATGTTATCCATATATATTTCAGGTACACAGAGGATTTCAAAAAATCTGGCAAAGTGTATATTAAAGATATAAAGTCTACTCCATTGATTCAGCAAACATCTGAGAGTACATCTACCATACCAAAGATTGTTCAATCAGTACCTCAAAATATAGCTACTGTTAACAAGAGTCAACAAAATGTAGAGCCAGCTCCTTTTTATACCCTGCAGCTTCCAGCAATTGTCTCCAATCCTAATATTATTAATAAGCCCCAAAAAAATGTTGAGCCTCCAAAGATATCACAATCTCAACTAGCTTATAATATTAATACAACAAATAACAAATCCAGTGCACCAAAAACAGAAATGTTCAGCAATGTAGTAGTAAATGCCAATGGTGAGGTAATCAATATTTCTCACATGGGTGATTTTGAAACTATCTTAAATCAAGGTAATGCTTTAAAAGTTAAAAATAAAATTCAAAAACGTAGTAATAGTGTTCAAGACAATATTGTACAAATAGATTTAACAGAGTCCGATAACTCCGATTTTGATACAGAGGCTAATAATAAGTTAGAAAAATTGCCGCACATAAAAAGTACACAGAGCCAAAGCAAATATTCTTACTCAATGAAAATCGAAGATAAAAATCAAACAGTTATATTCCCAATGTCGGAGTATAGTCAAAGTTTTACAAATTTTAGTTCAAATAATGTAGTTTATAGTCAATCAAATTTAAATCTAGTTAGTACTAACTCTACGAATGTCATAACTAACACCGCCCCCGCTATAGATAACTCGGCTTTAAACGTTATCAACCAAAATTTGCAAGAAATTAATCAACCAGCTTATACAAACGTTATTTCTTCAAACGTAGCAGCACCTGAACCTGAGTTGTGTAAAACAGATCTGGACCAAAATACTGTCAATCGTAGAATCCCTCAAAAAACCCATGCCTGCGACGTGTGCCACAGAGTTTTTAAAAGAAAAGAACATTTGTATCAACATGTCAAACATCATATAGGATTGAGGCCGTACACTTGCGAGCACTGCAACAAGGCTTTCATGCGCAAAGAACATTTGTTAAGGCACAGTACTTTACATTCTGGTCAGAAGAATTTCACTTGTAACGTTTGTGATAAGAGCTTTTCTAGGAACGATAATCTTTTGAAGCATAAAAAAACTCACGATAAAAGAACAAATTACACTTGCCAAATCTGCCAGAAACAGTTCGTTATGAAACACTATTATAACGCTCACAAGTGTTATATGTCCACAGTTTGGGGGTTCTTGAAGACGTAAAAAGTGTGACAATGAAATGTATTAGGTGGCTACTAAACACTATATATTCAGGGTGATTCATTAAGAATGTCCAATCTCTGAACTGTAGAATCTAGACCTCAAAATATGATGATTCTGCTCAACATGCCTTATGCAAATATTGCTAGTTTCCGAGATACGGGGTGTTTAAATTTTGATTTTCTCAATAATTTTTTATGTTTTCACAATTTCTCTTTGAAAATTGGCAATTTTACGACGTTTTTTGGCATGAGGAATTATAATTTGCACTCTAATTTCTAATAGAGGGCGCTAGTTACACTTGTTTGTGTTAATGAATCAAAGTAAACTTTTTTTGGGCTAAACTTACAACCAAATTAATAAAAAAATACTAAAAAGCGTTAAATTCTACAAAAAAAAGTTACTCCTCTTTGATTCGTGTAACTCAATCGGATATCGAGTTATTTGCTTCTAAAAAGTTCAATAAATTTTAATTTTTTCATAAAAATTTTTATTATTCCTTAAATATGTAACAATAACAAATTTGTAAACAAAAATAAAAAACTTCAAAGCAAATGCTCAAATTGCCCACCATTTACTTCAATACACTTTATGATCCGCTTTCATAAAGATCTCTTAAATATCAAATATCCTTGTCTATTATTTTTAATTACATCCGCGGCTTCTTCTATTTTCCGTCGCAGTTGTGGAAGAGAAGTAATTTTTTCTTTGTAAACTAATGCCTTCATTTGCGACCAAATTGAAAAATCCAAAGGATTGAAATCAGGGCCTCTTGGTGGCCAAGCAAACTCACTTCCACGACCAATCCATCTATTAGCAATGTTAAATTAGAGTGCAAATTATGATTCCTCATGCCAAAAAACGTAAAATTGTCAATTTTCAAAGAGAAATTGTGAAAACATAAAAAATTATTGCGAAAATCAAAATTTGAATTTAAACTTTGAATCTGGGAAACTAGCAATATTTGCATGAGGCATGTTGAGCAGATTCATCATATTTTGAGGTCTAGAATCTACAGTTCAGAGATTAAACATTCTTAATGAATCACCCTGCATATATACTGGGTGAGTAATTGAAAATTTTATTGTGTTTATTTGTAGAAATGTGATAATACTGTAATATTGAAATTGGTAACAGTAGCAATAGTTGCGGTATGAAACACCTTGTATAATTTTTGTAATAATGCCATCAAATACAAACATTTTAATTTTAAATTAACAGTTTGATCTCATAAGAAATAAGAACGTAGTATATTCAGTTAGGTATTGCTTGATAATATTAATTTTGTGTCTTTAAAAAAAAGGTGCACAAAGACCACAAAGTATAATCAACCTCCACAAGGGAGTGTACACCATAGAAACTAGTATACAAAAAAGATATTTGTTGGTATAGTCCAGTAAATGAAGGCACAAAGCTCCTGAAGACTTTGGGCTCAATTTGTAGGTCACTGCAGATATTTTTAAACGAGAAAAAGCAACGTAATTGAGTTTACAGAAGGGGAGGAAAACGGCCCCCTAAACCCTGGAAAACGGGTTTCTCGCTAATATCTGGCTCAATATGCGAATTAGAGAATTTTTCTTCGGATAAAAAATGAAGATCGTCTTATTATCTACAAAAATGGTCCCTATCATTTTTTTCGAAAATTCGTTAGTTATCGAGATAATGAGACCTAAAAGTCTCCTCATTTCAGCTGCTGCTCTGTCTGTAGGAATTCTGTTGTATATGCATCAACTTGTAAGCGCTTACAAGTTAATGCATAGACAGAAGAATTCCTACATGCTGAGTGTTATCAATCGGAGACTAAGTAACTCCTCCTCCTTCAGGGTGTGACTATAAAATAGTACCCTGAATATGCTGGAGGAGTACCGAGCCGATTGAATAACTAATTTTTCTAACTTCCTTTGGATGGGTTTTCTTCTATTGGTTAAATAATACAACTAGTTGTTTGTGGAAAGCTTCTCCGTAGCTTCACGATCACGATCTGGTGAGGTGGTGTAAGTCAGAGCTTTATAAAAGGGTATTTTTACATCTTACTGGCTAGAGGCGGCTGTCTAAAGCCAAACCTCTGCAGACGATGATTTTCGACGATAACTTTTATTGACTGACTCTAGTACACACACAACCTTGATGAGCCAGTCCCACCCAGGATGTTCCTCTCTAAGCGAGGTACATCTCCGGGGAGGACTTCCCCCCACTTCTCCCCATCTTATCCGATGGGTCTCATCATCATAGTTCGCGTTTCGGCGTACTGCTCGTCCCAAGCTAAAAGGGCTAGCAGCTGGGGGCGAGCCGTCTTCTCTTTGGCCGTGTAACCTCGGTGGTTTTTTCTTCGGCGGTCTTCCGTTGTGTGTGTTTGCGCTGCCTCTACAAAGCGCGTCCTCAGCCGGCAATTTCGGCTGAAAACACCCTTATAGAGTGTGTCTTCTTTTCTTCCGATCTCTTACGAGCGACTTTAAGCCATTCGCTGAGCTAATAGCTTTGTCACCTGTTCGAGGATCTGTTGTTTTGTTGTTGTCGTCGTTGTTTTCTTGTTAGCTGCGGCGTAGCTGACTCCTGTCTTCTTTACTGCTGTTGCTGTTGTCCTTGCCTTCTGGTTGTTTGGGGCTTTTGAACATCCTTTGTAGTTTGCCGGGTGTTCTCCCTGGCAGTTTGCGCAGGTGGCCGGCTTGGTCTTCGGTCGTGGGCAGTCGTTGGATCGGTGTGGTCCTCCGCACTTCACGCATTTCGTGTTTACGTTACACGTCGTCTGTTCGTGGTGGAAGCCTTGGCAGTTGTATCACTGCATCGGCCCTTTTCCTCTTCTTTGTTCTTTCCACCTGATCCTCACGTTCTGGATGTGTTGGATTTTCCGGATTTTTTCTTTTTCTTCAGGCTCCACCTCCACCAGGTAGATGGGTAGCGGTCTTCTCTCTCCGAATCTGGAATGAAGTTGGGTTAGTCGTTTTATACTTAACCCTTGTCTCTCGATTTCTTCCTTGGTGTCCTCGCAGTGCGTTAGTCCTCGGATGACGATCCTTGCCATCCTGTCTTCTTGTGGCATATACGTATACCACTCCACTTCTTTTCTCTCTTCTCTCAGGTACATTGTGAGGTTCCTGTAGTCCTCTGGTCCGTCGCAGGGTATTTTCACTCCGAGTCTTTCCCGGATTGTTATGAACCTCGTCTTTATGTTTCGTCTTTCAATTTCTTTTCTTACGGAGCTCCAGTGGTGGATGCTCCGCAGAATTACGGGTGGTGGTCGGTGCGTCGTCGTTGTCTTCTTGTTTTCGCGGATGACCTCGTCCATCATCGCTTCCTCGTTGGCTTTCTTTCGGGCGGCGGCTTCTTTTTTTGTATTTCCCTGATGGATATCACTTCCGTGAAATCCATCTCCTCTTCTTCACTCTCTTCGTTTTTTTTGTTGGGATTCTGTCCTCTGCGTCTTTCTGCGGACGCTTTCTGAGCGGCTTCGGCTTCTCTTCTCCTCTTGCATTTCTTCCATTGCTTTTGCCATGTTCTCCATGGCTTTTCTTAGTAATCTGTTATCTCCTCTTCCATGTGCTGGATTTTTTTCTTCATCTCTTCTGCGGCTCTTTTCGCTTCTATTGCTTCTTTTTTTGCTTGGTCCCTTTCGTCTAGGAGTGTCTTCCTTATTTCCATGTCTTTCAGCATTTTCGTGGCTTCTTCCTGTTTCTTTGTGCATTCTCGCACCACCTTATCTGCCATCTTCATGGCTCTTGTTGCCTCGTTGTCCTCGCTGTCCGAGTCCGGTGTTGTTTCCATTGTCCTCCTTGTGACAACTGCGCCAATCAAATTCCGTCGTGGTGCCTACCTCAGGGCACACGGACTGCACCCTAAACGGTACTACATTCTACCGGCCGGTCCGGGAATTCCGCTTACGCTGTGACGTCACGGGTATTGCCCTTATTCGCTGACGTCACAGCTCGTATTTCTCAACATTTCTAATTTAAATAAACTAATTTCACCATTATTTTAAGCTCTGACTTACGCAGTTTAGAACAAGAGCATCAGCAGTTGAAATGAGGAGACTTTTAGGTCTCATTATCTCGATAACTATCGAATTTTCGAAAAAAATTACATGGACCATTTTTGTAGATAATAAGAGGATCTTCATTTTTTATCGGCAGAAATATTCTCTAATTCGTATATTTAGCCAGATATTAGCGAGAAGCCGGTTTCCAGCGTTTAGATTTTTCTCGTTTAAACACACCTGCCGTGACCCACAAATTGAGCCCAAAGTGAATTCCTCAACGACTTTTCAGGAGCTTTCGATATTTTCATGTGTTCAGTTACTAAATCAAAACTTGTTGCAATACTCCCTTGTGGAGGTTTATTATACTTTGTTGTCTGATTTGAAGAATATTGAGACTTTTTCAGATTCTAACCAGATTAAAGATGTGGATAAACTCTTAGAGTGATTCACGTATTATTACACATATCAGTATTTTCTTTTTAAACCTTCTATAGTAGTCGCCAATTACTAAAATGAGCCTATAGAGATTATAACTTCGCCAGACGAATAAATTATGATAGGCAATGGCTGACTAAACTGTAGGAATAATATATAAATTTGGTTTTACTTTTTCTTTTACCCATTTTCTGTGATCCATCTCATCCTGATAATCTCCAGATTCGTTTCATGATTGTTTTATATCTAATACGACTACAGCTTGCATGCTACTGAGTGTTTTACACTGGTTGGACGTTTGCTCGCATAAGCTAAACCAATGAAACAATCGATATCGTTATGTACCTTATTTATTTGGATAATTTCTCTTTCCCTAGTTAACCTTTCCTTCCGATTCCTTTACTTATAATGCAACCTGCTTCTGCTGGGTTTGTGGCGGGGTCTGAACCCATAGACATGACATTTCCTTTGTCCTATATACTTCCAGAATCTCCTTCACCAACGTACAAAAAGTTTATTGCCACAATTTTTTTTTTCAAAAGTATTTTCTTCGAATTTTAATATTTTAAAAGGTGTTCAAACAGATGTAGTTCAATTTTGGAGAGATAGAGTGAGTTGAAAAATTTTTTATCCTTTCCAGCACAAAGTTTGTTATTTAATAATAAATTTGACGTTCTTTTCGATGTTTTAATTTACGATATAACGGAAAAAGCAGTATACAACAGCTAAGGGAACGTTAAAATTATGAAGTCTGCAAAACATTTTTTTATTGATGAGTCCTAGTGATACCAAAAACTTAATTAAAAAAGGTAGAACGTGTCGCGGGACACACGGTAGGAACTTTAGTTCCTTTTAAGCAAAAATTATGTAATACATCTGACGTTATAGATAAACGATTTGCATATTCTTTGGTGGTTGAGTAGTAAGCATACCAGACTCTCACGCAGTAGACCCGGGTTAAATTCCCCCCTGAGGAAGATTTTTTTTATTGTTAATTTTATTTTTAAATAATTCATGAGGGAGTCCGACTGGCAACATCGACTAATAACAGCATCGTATATTTAAAAAATAAAACCGTAGCATAATACAAATTGGACATTCAAGAACTGTACGTTTACCAAAAAATTAGTGGAAACATAAAATTGAATTGTAAAATGTATAATTTGGAGTTATATTACAGTTTATGGAAATTTTAATTTTCAAGATTTTTTCTTAAGTGGGTCGTAGAAAAAATATGCTGTTCGACTCGTGTGGATTGTCCATATCGCACTTGAACGATTGAGCACTCCGCCTACGGCGTCTTGCTCAAACTTCGTCCTCGTGCGATATGGCCATCATATCCACACTAGTTGCACAAACTACAATTTCTTTCAAAATATGCCCTTTTACATCAGTTTAAAAGCAACCTGCCAAATGTCAAATCAATTTATCCATCCATTTTAAAGTTATCGAATTAAAACATTCAAGTTTTCAAAATTTCAACACCCTGTATTTCGAAAAGTAAATGTGCTAGACCCCTTAATCGCGCAAAAAAAATTATGGAAATAATAGCAAAAATTTATCCCAACAAATTCAAGTAGATCACCAGCACTGCGAATACCAGCTTTGCATAGAATTTCAATATAGCATCGGTGGTTCAGTGGTAGAATGCTCGCATTGCACGCGGGCGGCCCGGGTTCGAATCCGGGCAGGAGCATATTTATTATTATGAATCGCTGCTTCGTAAACGAGAGAGAGACTAAGGAGGCACAAGCACACAAAAGCAAGGCACATAACGAAGCAATGTAACATAACGCAGCGTAACGTAACGCGTAACGGTCAGATCTTTTGCGTCGCGACCCCTGGTCGCTCAAACATAACCTGGCGTAAAGAACTAAAGTTCCAATATGGCAGAGATTTTTCCTAAAACCTTTTTTTTTGTACTTAAAACTTATGGACATTCTGCAGCCTCGAAAATTTATATTGATAAAAAAAGTTGACATTTAACGTTTTGGAGAGAGAAGAATGACTAAATTTTGAATTGAGGCTATTAGTGAGAATAGACCATACCAGAACACATGACTTTGACAGGTCGACCATATTGGGCTGGGTCCCCAGATCAGCTGGAGCTTGTGTGTTTTGACAGGTGGTGTAAGTCAGTTTAATAGTTAGACTTTAATTAGTAATAAGTTCTTAAAGGTATCTAAAACGCCATCGTCTTGTAGTGTTGTTAAGTGTAAAATGCATGAAGCAAGAGATAAGGTATATTCTTTTGATTTTCGGCTGTGCGGTAAGTCAGTTGTCAGACTTTGTAGAACAATGTCAAGGCAATATATATTTTATTTAAAAATAAAAACTTAGCACATGGCGCAGTCACTAAACTGTCTCTGAATTTTACATTTTAGATACCTTTAGGAACTATATACATAATTGTGAATTAAAGTTAAACTATATTTTGCCTGTATATGTGTCCTCCAGCACAATATGGCTGACCTGTCAATGACGTCGTTCTGGAATGGCCTATTGTTTTAAAGTGATTTTTTGTACTTGTGGTATTTCTTCTAATATCTGAGAACATTTTTGAGGTTACTCCATTATTGCAGCCTCAAAAACGGAAATAAAATAATTTATAATTAATATAAATAATAAAAGTATTACAAATTAATTATTACTTTATGAAAAATTGATTCGTTATTTCAAGAGTAAAACGGTGATTAAGATTGACTGATTCATGTGTAGGTTATTTTTGAGGTATTCAAAAAATGTTTTGCAGATCTTCACGCACTTTATCAGAATAATTTGAAAAATTGTCAAAATATAAACATTTAAAATGTATATACAGGTTGTACCAATCTTACGACAACCTTCGATATATGGGTTATTTTAAGAGATATCAAAAAATGTTATGTACAAAAATAGTAGATGTGCTGAAGGTCCATATTTTGAAATTATATCGAACTATACAGAGTGCTGCATAACTCCGTTACAAACCAAACATAGGATTTTTCAAATGGAATCCCGTGTATATTATACCGAATTCGGATTCTTTACATTTTTTTGAAGCTTTTGATATGAAGTTTTGCCACGTTATACAGAGTCCTTCAAAAGATATGGACACGTTTATGTGAAAATCGTAGGTAAATCAACAACGCTCTGTAGCTTGTTGTTCGTTGAAGAAAAAAAATGTATTTTGCCAAACAGAGTTTCGTAACATGATGAAATATCTCCGTATCCTATTAAATCTCAATTATATTCTTCCTTATATACAGGGTGAACGGAAACTCGAACCTGTCATTTTCTTTCTTCTTTCATATGGAACACCCTGTATTTTATAGCAAAAATAGAATCTTCGATTATGTAACTTTAATTTTTGTCAAGCATTCCCTATACCCAAAAACTATAAAAACAGAGTTATTTTGTAATATTTATTGAAAACTATTATTATTGACCTATTGTGTGAACGCAATAAACGTTGTATGTAACAAAAAATCCTTATTAATGATAAATTTTAATGAATAATTCATTCTAAACAAAACTAGCTACCAAAAGTATAATCCTAACCGTAATATCAAACTGAAGGTTCAAAGTGTTCACCGTTAACATCAATGCAATGCTGTAAGACGGGGCCCAACTGATTGGCCAGCTCGGTCAGCCGATTTTTTACAAAAGTATATTTATTTTTCTCGGGTCTTGTAAGGAATAAGTCTATAAAATCCCCGGCTATTAGAGATGACATGATGATCAGCTAAGGTTGATATGGTGAGAAATGTTAGTCAATCATTTGAACTATTCTGCAGCATTGCATTGATGTTAACGGTGAACATTTTGAACCTTTAGTTTAATATTACGGTTGGGATTATACCTTTGGTGGCTAGTTTTGTTTAGAATGAATTGTTCATTAAAATTTATTATTAATTAGGATTTTTTGTTACGTACAACGTTTAATGCTTTCACATAATAGGTCAGTAGTTATATTTTACAATAAATATTACAAAATAACTGTGTTTTTATAAACTTTGGGCATTAATATACAGGGGTTCCCATTTGAAAAATCATATATTTGGTTTGTAACAGCACTCTGTACATTTCGATATAATTTCAAAATGGATGGACCTTCAACACATCTACTATTTTTGTTAAAACATTTTTTGATATCTCTCAAAATAACCCATATACCGAAGTTTGTCGTTAGGCTGGTACACCCTGTATATAGGTACCTATAGATAAAATATTGTTACTTCTCTATTTTCTAAACTTTCTTCATGTCTTTAACTTTTACAATTCAATACAAATCTTCTAGTACTTTTAAAACACAGTACTCAAATCATCTTTAATACTTCAACTGTCCCGCTTTTTATACTTTTGACATGTCACAGTTCTCGACTTTTCGATGACAGTTCTAGATAATTCCAGATGTTTGTCATTCTCCTTACTCTCTTAGTTAACGAATTATTGCTCTCCAAAGTAGATAATAATTTTTATTTTTAACTTGAGATACCATTACTTCGTTAACGAAGTAGGTAACTATAATTGTTTTCAATATCTCTATCGTCTTATTTTTTAGTACGAATTCCTGGGTCACTCTTTATATTTTAGACTCGAAATAATCTTGTTTTTTTTTTAATTTGATTGAATTATTGAAAGTTTGTATAATTTTCCACTTTTTCAATATAAAGCTGGGAAACATTTTAGTTTCTTTAATGTGAGAAAAAAAAGAATGAGACTTGACAATTTTTCAGATTATACTTTTATATTTTTTAAGGTTTATACTCTGAAACAAATAATTGTGTATAAAAAATGACGTTTTTTTAAAAAAACTTGAAGTGTTTTTAGGCGATACCAACAAAATCTTTTGGAATAAAACTAATTTTTATCGACATCTGCAGTTAAATTTTACGTATTACTGTTAAACATTTACATCTGAGTCCGTTAGTGGATTTTTCATTTCAAAAAACCTCATTTTACATTTTTTTTTATGAAAAATTCTTTACCGTAGTTTTTTTTGTAAAATTCCCCCCTGAATTAATTGGTAGCCATTAAAACGTTGTAAAATTGGTCCAAAACAAATTGCAACAGTTAAAACACGTGTTCGTCACCCTTGCCGACGTTTCTCTTTATCTTTTTGCTAAAATTTCAATTTAATATCAACAGTTTTGTGGCTTGTATGATTTTTTAAAATTGACAATGAGATTTTTTCAAAAATTACACCACTTCAAGGAAAAATTTTATCAAAAAATTAGCCACTTTTTAATTATAAAGAACCCCCTTTAAAAGTTTTCTGTATTTTTTTTCTCTTTTGAAAATTTTCTCATTGCTTGCAAATTAAAAAACTGTATAGAAAGTGAACCTCCAAGCCAATTGCAACAGTTAAATCACGTATTCGTTACCCTTGCCGACGTTTCACTTTGATAGGCTGAACTAGCTGCTTTTGCAGTTGATTTTAGACAAACTTTAACTATCCTTACTTTACCTTTCTGCTATAATTTTAATTTAATATTAACAGTTTTGTGGCTTGTATGATTTTTTAAAGTTGACAATGAGATTTTTTCAAAAATTACACTATCTTAAGGTAAAATATCAATGTTATCAAAAAATTTGCCAATTTTTAATTCTACAGACTCCAATTTAAAAGTTTTCGGTATTTTTTTTCCTTTGAAATTTTTCACTATGCTTGCAAATTAAAAAACTGTATAGAAAGTGAACCTCCAAGAGATATTGTTGGCTCCTTTTTAAAACTTAATAATATTAAATGCAATTTATCTAACCCACCAGTATTCAAATACGTTCTTAAATAAATTTTTAATTTCTGGTTACTTTTTAGAAAAAATTACTATTTATTTATTTATTAAAAAAAAATTTATATAAAATATTTTGTCCCGAGAGGTGAAATGGAATTGATTAGTGCTCTAGAATTTTACAATTTAGAATTCAATTATGTACTCGAGAAGCGTCAAAAATCGACAACTATAAATGTGTATGATTTCCTGAGAAGAAAAAAATATGATGGGGTAACTGTCAAGAGACGACAGCTGCTACTAACTGAGCTAGTATTGATAGTCGCTGTTTTACCAGCTTTGGCTGTGATTGCTATAAATACATATAAAATTATTTGAAGCATTGGCAGGTTATATATTTTTGAATATACTACGAGGTGATCATAAAATAACAAGAAATATATCAGTATTCTGTATACAGTGTGTAATTGAAAATTTGAATCTAAACATTTTTTATTGCACTTAATGTTATTAATTATTTTAATTTGGCTGTATTAGAATTATAAGTATTTAAAGATTTTATTTATTTTAATTGCCATTTTTAATTTTGTGCCTTTGCGGTACAAGTAGTGGATAATTGAATTTCTAGTCTAGTAAGAGTTATAAGTTTGTGTAGGTATTTATTTTTCAAATAAAAAATATAATTCATAAAAAATAGTTGTTTTTATTAATAATAAAGTGTTTTTATTTCAGGAGCGAAATAGTTATTTATCCAACTAGTGTATTAATGAGGGCGTTAACAATCGAGATTCGAGATACTTAAACGCACTCGCTCTGCTCGTGCTTTAATGTTCGAGATTGTTAATTGCCCTTTTAATACTCGTGTTAGTTACAAAGCTTATGTTTGGTTGCCTACACCACAGGTAACTGTCAATATAATGTATAAGATGTGCGTTGGGTTGCCTACAGATAAATCGTTGATTTATGTAAATCATGCATTAATAGGGGTCATTGATGTATGATTTTGTCCAATTTTGAGACCGTTAATAGATATGTTAATACACGGTCGACGGAAAAGTATTTAAACTCAATTTAAACGACCTTCAAAGAGTATCAAACCGACCAACGTCATGTAGTATTATTTTGCCCAGCTGTAGGCTGCGGTATAGTTTGTCTCAAAGTATACCGTCTTCACTTTTGCCGGCAATCATGAAATTAATGGGCCAATTACAATGAATAATACGACCAATAGATTGCCTGTAGAACAGATTGCCAGTGGCGGGGTATTTAAAATTACTTTAAAAAGGATCAAATTTACAAATATCTATCTTTTTGTATTTTTATCATACTTCCTTTGTTTTTTATTCAATATATGGAGCCTAGTTCAAGAGATCATACTGAGAGAAAGTGGCGCAAAAACGAGAGGTTTAATTTATGGGAATAAAGATAAATGTCTAGCATCTGCGGAAGACATAGTACTTATTATGGCAAGATCCAGGAAAGAACTTTTAAGCGTATTTATGCTACTGGAGAAGTTAGAGAATAAACTGGGAGAGGCGGTGTATTGGGAAAATATGGTGGAGATTATGTTGAGGGGCGAGGAGGAATGGATGGAGATAAGTGTCGTAGTAGAGAGCATGATTAGGGGGAGAGGAGGACTCGCTATGGCATTAGAGAGGTAGGAGTGATAGAAGGAAGAAGATGAAGGAAAGTGTGTGAGGGATCGCCGCCCGTCTTGAAGTATGCTAGGGTAGTGATTCCAAGGCGGGAGTAACGGCGAGATTGAGGTGGGTTTGGTTGGTAGACATCTCCGTGGGGATGAGTCCAACACTGTCTAGGTACTGGTTGAGGACCCAGTCGAACATGAGTTTCCTATTTCGGCCCGAAAAAAAAATGCTACTGGAACAGAAGGCTTAATAGAGCATTGTTCTAGTGAGAAAACAACAAGAGAAAAAAACAAAATACATGGTAATAAAGGGCAATGAGGAAATCGATATTACTATAAATTGTATTGGAAATAATAGCCACAGAATGGAAAAAGTGGAACACAAATAAAGGAAACGAAGAAAGGGAAATAGAAAAAAAGGTTAACAAGAGGCAGTAAAGCAGCAGGAATGGTATCAAAGATGCTAAAATCAAAAGACATATCACGATCAGCTAAAATAAGAATGTACCAAACAATAATAAGACCGTCAGTAACCTACGCTTGTGAAACTTGAACAATGAACAAAAAAGAGTAGAATAAACTAGAAATATGGGAACGTAAAATGCTCAGAAAGATTTATGGTGGAATTAATGAAGATGGAATCTACAGAAGAAGAACAAACAAAGAACTCTCAGAATTATACAGTGCTATTCAAAAGTCTCCTTCCCCCCTCGTATCTTTTGAACGGCTACACTTACAAATAAAATTTGGAGGGTGAAAATAAAGTGTTGTAAACTTCTCTACGAATGGTAACAGGTGACGTAATAGTAATAGATGACGTCACACTGCCACTCTGGCCAATAATTTTAAATAGGACCTTATGGCAAGTGATATCTCGTTTGAAAGGCATTGACATAGCCATATTAATTTTGTTTGGGTTTAAACTAATTTTGACGGATAAATTAAATAAATACCAAAATTATTGAAATTATTTTTTCAAATTTAATTAATCAAATATCAACAATGGATCAACAAGTGTTCGAAATGTGCTCCGTCTACTTTCTGACAGTAATACATCCTATTAGTAAACTCTTTTGTCGTACTCGTTCGAAAGTGTCAGCTGAAATTGCATTGCATTCTTCAATAATTCTTTCTTTCAAAACGCCAATGCTATCTGGTGCCGTAGTATAAACCTTGGATTTCAAGTACCCCCATAGAAAAAAATCTAATGGTGTCAGATCTGGTGACCGAGGTGGCCATTCTATAGGACCTCGCCGGCCGATCCATCTACCTCGATATTCTTCATCCAGGTTAACGTCTTACTGCACCATAATAAGGTGCAGGAGCACCATCTTGTTGAAATGTTATTTCCAGATGGCCGAAATCATCTGGATTATTTTCTCCAGAATTTCAAGAAATGACGGGATGACGGCTCAATTGCATTTTGTAACATCTCCAGATACACTTCACCGCTTAAATTTGAATTTTTGAAAACAGGATTAACTATGTGGTTTTCCAAAATACCTGCCCAAACATTGACTTTTTCTGGAAATTGGGTATGTTGTTCACGAAAGGTGTGAGGATTTGTATCACTCCAATACCTTAGATTTTGTGTATTCACATTTCCATTAAGGCAAAAAGTACTTTCGTCACTAAAACAAATTGTTTTTGTGTAATGTGGGTTTTGACTAATTTTATTTGTCATACATTCACAGAATTCGAGTCTTCTGTCGGGGTCGTCATAGGAAAGGTGGTGCATCATTTTTAACTTGTATGGATGAAATTTATTTTTAGCCAACACTCTCTGTACTGTACTTTCACTTACTTCACAGATAGACGCAACTTTAGTTGAAGAGGAAGTAGGTTTTACTACCATTTCAGCAACTATACCAATTTTTTTATCATCACTAAATGTTGGTCGACCAGATCGTTTGGCATCTTGAACACTACCTGTTGCTTCAAACTTGTGGAGAAGCTCCCTCAAATAAGTTCTCGAGATAGGGCGATCTGGGTATCTCTCATTAAATAAACGTTCCGCTTCATGGAGATTCTTTCTAGATTCACCAATTATTAAGATAGCAGCTACTTTGTCGGCTTGAGTACGTACCATTTTGCCTATGTAAACTCTTAAACGTCTCATTAAACAATAATAAAATTGAATATTTAAGCTATTTAGAAAAACTTTGCAAAGCAACAAATACTATTAAATTAAAAACGTCAATTTTTTTGACAAATTACCAGAGACGAACTGGAAAATCTTCAATATTTAAATGTGAAATAATAATTTTGGTATTTATTTAATTTATTCGTCAAAATTAGTTTAAACCCAAACAAAATTAACATGGCTATGTAGCCAATGTCAATGCCTTTCAAACGAGATATCACTTGCCATGAGGTCTTATTTAAAATTATTGGCCAGAGTGGCACTGTGACGTCATCTATAACTATTACGTCACCTATTACCATTCGTAGAGAAGTTTACAACACTTTATTTCCACCCTCCAAATTTTATTAATGTAAGTGTAGCCGTTCAAAAGATACGAGGGGGGGAGGAGACTTTTGAATACCACAATTATAAGCACCCAAGTATAACCCATATAATTAAACACAGAGTGCGAGATAGTTGGGACATATAGGTAGAATGACTGAAGATAGATGGGTAAAACTCGTGCTTAAAGGTGGAGAAGGTGGTAAAAAGAGAAGAGGAAGACCAAGGAAAAAATGGCTGGAAGAGGTTAGGAGAGACCTGAGACCAATGGGAGTAAGGTACTGGGAAAACAAGGCGAGGAACAGAAGGAAATGGAAAGAGAGAGTGAAAGATCTCGAAACCGAGAGCCAGATAGGCCTGTATATATGTAGAGACCATATCTCTAAACTTTTTTTCTCTTTCCTCCTAAATGAGAGATTATTAAATTCTATTAAGTTAATTAAACTATAACCAGGCCTTGTCACTCAACTGTTGTTGGGTTTCATTTCAGCTAAGATTCTATAAAGAAGGTCGTAAATGGTAGTATTTAGATTATTGCCGTCGAAAGCGAAGACAATATACTTTGAGACAAACTATACACGTATTGTTTATTGCTATTTTATACCTTCCTTATTACTTTGGGCGCTGTATTGAGTTCATTCTAGTTACTATAAATATGAACAGTCTTGACACGAGACAATTTTCTACTATATCTTGCAAGGTATTAAAGAAAAATTAAAAAAAAAAACAGTAGCTACAAAATTATCCAATGCACCTTATATAAAGAATAGCTCTTAACGTTTTTGCTATTCTAAAACTATTAGAATGTTGGGTACACGGTACTATGTATGTGTGTGTGTGATACAACTAGGTGGGGACATTAAGCTTAAACTCGTAAACAAGTGGGGTTTGTGCACTATGCCCCAACCACGTTCAAAACAAATCAGACTGTCAGTTGTTTTGTTATCGGCGCGGCGTGGCTTTGCGACCGGTCATGTATGCCACGGCGAGAGTCGGCTGTTTTTATATTTGACTATGGATTAGGACGTCGTATTTTCTTTATTTTTTTTTTAGTTATTTTTAAATGCCAGTTTTATGAGCCAGTTTTAGAAATAGTTTTTATCTAATTGTTGACCTTTTTTATTTGGATTATCACTGCTACGTTTTGAAGGTTGGTACACTTAGTGAACCTTGGGGGTTATAATTATAATTAATTTACTATTTAAAGTTTCCTGACAAGTGCTATCTACCAAAATGTTTATTTTAAATGCCTATGATTGTTATATATAAAATTATACTTAATATTAAAAAAGGTCTAACAGTGCCAAATCATGACTATTTGGTAGATGGTAATAGGTACAAATTAAAAGGTTTATAGTAACTTTTAAATATATTATTTTCAAAGTCAAGTTACATCCAATCGTTTCTATACGTCATAAAAACATGTGTACAACCGAATAGTATTAAATAAAGCTATTGTTAATGATTTGTTAAATGTTCGTATATTACAATTGTGTGGTTGGGGTATTATAGAATAAAGTTCATCAAAATGACCTGGCGGTTATTATAGATTCACTACCCAATAAAATGGGTCTTAAAATGGTAAAAAAATACTATGGATAAAAATTAGATTGGAGACAGTAAATGGATTTAAGTTTTAAATATTGGAAGGAGTTAAAAAATGATTTTTATATAACATAATTATGCAGAATAATAAAAATGGAGTTATTAGTAGATCAATTACGAAAGTCAAGATATTTTTTTTGGCGCAAATATTACACTAAAAGGCCCGGTTGTACATTTGAAGCTTAAAATTGAGCTCAACTGAGCTGGGCTTGAAATATAAGCTTAGCTCAACCTTAAGCCTGTTGTACCTACAAACATGGTTCAGTAGCAGCTCTACTAAACCTATATTTGCAAGTGTTGGTAGAACTTCTTTCGAACTGACGCATGCGTATGAAGTAAATTGGTCACAATATGTTTGTCAAATTATAACCTAACTAATGTCATATTTGCTACCTATTAGTTTTACAAGAAATTTCCTTAGATATACAATCCCTCACAAAGCGAACGGTTTCTTTAGAAAGCCGAAATCTTTGAATAAACTCATAATCTCTCCAACATTCACAGTGATTCATACGCTCTCTATACACCCGAGGTCTTCTCGGGTGTTGTCGAGGGTGTTGTACGATTCCAATAAGTTCCAAAAAATCCTCATCATCGGTTAAAATATCCATAATTAACTTTGACCAACTTTTAATTTAATATTGAATTAAGTACAGGTTATGTTTGCATTCAATTCATTCACATTTAAGCCACGGAACATGATAACAATTTATGTTCCGTGCTTAAGCTTACATTAAACCTGTCCTCTTGGAGGCTTAACCAAGCTTGAGGTTTAAATGAAGCTCAACCGTAAGCCAACTTTGTACAACAGCAATCTGACGCTGAACCTGAGTTCACACTTGAGCCTTCACTAAGCTACAATTGTACAACCGGCCCTAAGGTGGTGAAGACTATTATTATTGACCGAGAACCAAGATTATTTCGCGAGGGGCTTCGCCCGAGTGGAGGTGCGAGGTTTATAAATGTCTTCAACAATCTTGATAGGAAATTTCAAGCAGCAAATACGTTAAAGACAATCTCCTGGGTATACAAAATTATGATGCACAAGTTTTTGTTGATCTACTATCCCTGAATTCTCAACATATTTGAATGTGTCCATTATATTGACCTATTATTAACCACTAATAGAGAAATTCAACTTCTCAGTTGGCTAGAAGAAGCAATAATTGTCAACTTTACAGCTGGCAGAGGAAAAACTAAATAATGTAGTATTTAGCTTAAATAAGGATAACCACATAACTGTTGAGTAATGGTGCACATAAAAAACACAGGAAAATGGTAATTCAAGGTTTAAAATATGTCACAGACCCAAGGATGAATCCGGATGAATCATGATTAAATTTCTTAACAAAAAGTCTAACGTCAAATGGTTAAGTTCGTCTAGGTTGGGTATAAATTCGGTTTTGAACCATTTTGCAGTTCATAGGGCACATTTAGAGAATCACTGACACAAATACAAATTCATTATTGTCCAGCGCACGCATTTGAAATTTTTTAAATTTATTTTTGGTTTTTGGCAGTAAATAAGGAAACATTAAAAATAGGCGGATTTTTAGTTGATTATAGTATGTACAAAAAGTACGAGGAGTAATAAACCCTAATTA
>CAJUYH010004433.1:27388-37432 GCA_910591685.1 Galerucella tenella
GAAGAATCGTTGTTGACATTAATAATAATAGGGTCGATTAAATCATTGCTTCTTTGAATTTAATAAAAATTGTAACGATATCTTGCTATCTTGACTTTAATTAATTTTTTAAAAATATATTTCATTGTAATTTATTTGTGACAATATTCAAAGTTTGAATTAATCTTCTTACAAAAAGAACAAAAATATATAGAATAATTATTGTTACAGATTGGTTTGTTTTCTATTATGAATAAACTGTGTTGCCTTTCTTTATCAAACTTACAAAAATTTATGTACCTCTATCACTTTTTTTTATTAAAATTAGTACATCCCGTTACCTCTGACCTAAATCGTATATTCTTTAGCATAGCTGCAACTCATTCGTTCAATACAAAATGTACCTTACGGTATACTCTCTTAAAATATATTTTGGTACGTCTATGAAATCTACTTAAATGAATGATTTATTACTCCTTGTCCTTTCTATATAGACTTATATATTATACACATTGAACCATTTTTTGCAGTTCATAGGGCACATTTGGAGAAACACTGACACAAATGCAAATTAATTCATTATTGTCCAGAACACGCATTTGAAATTTTTTAAATTTATTTTTGGTTTTTGGCAGTAAATAAGAAAACATTAAAAATAGGCGGATTCTTAGTTGATGATGTGTATGTTATACGGAATAATTGATATTTCTGCTTTTCTAGCAACAACCTCTATTAAATCCAAGACATTTTTGGAAAAATTCACATATATGTGTCATTGTTTTTCTAAAAATTTTATGAATTACGATAAAAAGAAGGGATTCAAAGATATATTTACGGTTGAATTTGTACTTCATGGAAAATAAACTCAAAACAAATTCATAACACCCAAAATTTTAAAACTAAAAGTATTATAAGTATAGTAGTTTACCTAAGTAGTGCGGAAAGTGATACTTTTCCGCACGCTATTGCAGATGGCCGAACGACGCTTTAGCGGATTCGGCCAGCAATCGCGTGCGGAAAAGTCACTTAACGCACGTGTTAGGTACACTATTTTTTCTACTAGCAAACGGAAAATAACCCAAAAGTTAACATAAAGAAACATTTCTTATTAAATATTTATCAACAAATTAATTATTATTATTTGACATTCATTTGATGAGGCTTATACCAGGGCCATTTAAAAAATGATTGAAAAATAAGTTTTTTTTTATTAAAAATTATAGCAGTTATAATAAATTTATTAATTTTTCAGTAATTTGATAAACTGCAATCATAGAAATATATATTTTAAATATTCAAATGTCAGTATACTCCCCAAAAACTTGACAAATTTACTTTTCCGCACTAGTGGCCAATAATTCTAGGAACTCTTGGCATGTCACCATTTCATTTCTGTTATCTGTCACTAGTTATGTCAGATGTCAGTGGAAAAAGTAATTAGAAGAATAGATATACGCTACAAAAATCTAATCAAAAATGGACACAATTAAACGAATATCAACAAAAATAAATATAACTGACAATTGACATAACTACTGACAGAATAACAGAAATGAAATGGTGACATGCCAAGAGGTCCTAGAATTATTGGCCACCGATATGTTGAGTATTCAACTAAAAATTCATTTTAAATTTCAAGATATACGCTTCGGGAGTGCATTCATAATTTTAATAAAGCAATATAGATGTTCGCAATGATAAAAAACATCCAAAAATCTTATGTTTTGAAGGGTAGACCTTCCTGACAGCTTGTCAGAAAAAAACACTTTTGTTGGCCACACTGACCTTAGACCTTTACCTTTACCTACATGGATACAAATCTCCTTCATGGTAGTCATCTTCACGATTTTGGTTATGACATAACCACCCTAGGTTTGATACGAATAAATTATCTTGTTTTAAGTGTCCGATACACTATTCTTTTATGCATGTATTGAAAATTTAGTTTGTAGAAACCAGTTCACTATATTTTAAATGTCACTTATTTTGCATAATTATACCATCTTCTTTAGTGTCAAATTCGATGTATTCATTTTAATTTGATTACATAAAAACGTGCATTTATAAAATATAAAAACTGTTTCGACATAATATGTTAGTTCATTTTTAAAATGGAATCTTTTAAATATTACAAAAAACAAAAAAATCTGAAAGAAAGGCGCTGGATTGGGAATATTTATTTTAAAAAGTGGGAGGGCATGTTGAAGAATACTTAAATAAGTATTTTCACTATTAGATCAATAAGTCTGGGAAGGAAGATCGAAAAATCATATCAAACATATCGATCACTCATCATTTTCCTATATCGGGAATAAATTCCGCTGGAGCTTGCGAAGCAGCTTGCAAGCAAAATGGAGACCACTCGATACTAGTCTTTTATGCTGATATCTCTTTCAGTTTGGCTCGCACAAAAAAATTATAAAACATCAAAATTATATGAAATCTTAAGCTCTATAACATAAGAGAGGATTTGGAAAAAATATTACAGTGTGACCCATTTTGTTTGGAAGCACCCCCGTAAATTCCGCATTTCTCAACCGATTTTGATTTAATTTTTTTTGTTAGATTCAGTATTAAAAACAGTATTTTGGCACACATTTTCATTGCCTAATTACTATTTTCAAGGCCCTCTATGTTAATTTTTCTTTGCCAAAAAAGACAAAAGTACATTAGGCATTTTTTTCTCAAATATGACTACACCACTGGATTCAGAATCATCACAAATGTAAACTACCAATATTTTATAAGAAAATTTTTATTAACGACAAAGTTAACAACATAAATTTGGAAAAAGTGGTATTTTCATTAATTTTTTACGTAGAATGTAGATATATTTTTGAAATGGCAACATGGTAAATAAAAACTAGAACTCAAACAATTTGCACAATGAAAATTCGAAGACGATAACTTTACCCGTTCTGGAGTTATAGCTTCTGAAAGTAATGTAAAATTGTGCTTAATAATTTCAATAATTCCATTTATTAATAAAATGAAATCAACGAGTCGCAAGTAGGCTTTGATTTTGAAATTTTATTTATGTCAGTCAGTAACATTTGTATGAATATGGCGTGCCGTTTTGGTATTTAATAACATCGTTATAAAAACAAAAACAAAAATATCTCTTCTTTCAAAAATGTTTATTCTCTAATTATTCTGTTAATGAATTAAAATTATGTTTTTCATAATAATAATACAGGAATTTCCATTATGAAAAACATAATATAAATTGCCGATTTAAAATTATGAAAAACACAATAGAAATTCAATTTCCATTATGTATTGAGGTTGCCTATACTAATCTAATGCAAGTACCTGAAATCGTATAGTAAATGCATTACTGCAGAATAGGCAACCTCAATACATAATGTAAATTGAATTTCTATTATGTTTTGAATAATTTTAATTCTTGAATTTCTATTATGTGGAAGGAGACGTCGCAAAATTTGGCAAAATAAGTGGTTAATGAAACGGTCTAATGATACCTAACTTTGCCACTACAGTTTCTACGGCTAAGCTTCTCTTTGTGTTTTACATTCTACAAACAAAAGCATGTTTTGAGATTTTCTCAATTAATATTTCAATCTCTTAACCACTTTAATACATAACCACAAATTATCAAGATTAATGACATTCATACGACATTTTCATAGAACATTTTCATCGTGAAATACAATAAATCAAATTGTTGAGAAAATAGAACCTGTTCTATTTTTTCTTACAATTTGACAGGGTAGAAAATTTTTAATACAATTTTCAATTTAAGACTTAACAATTTGAATTGTTCCAAAACTAAAAAATATTGCACAAGAATTTGCCTAATCTAAAATGACCTTTAATTTTCAAAAAATAAATTTAAATTTTGTTTATTTAAGCGGTTTTAGAGTTGAGGTCAGTGTAAAATATTGCGGAACACCAAGTTTAACTATTTTTTTTTTTCGAAAAAACACTATCGATATGATTACTCTGTAAATAAGAGAAGTAAATGAATTTTATATAATCAATAATAACGGTGATGGTTACAGCTGGTCGAGATATTGTACAGATTGAAAGCAAAGATATATATATCTACCCATCTAATGGCTACCGTAAAACGTATTATTGAAGATTCAGTGTTCCATGTACCAAAGAAGAGATAACATTATAGAAAGTAGCGTATCTCTACGTAACTGGGAAAAAAACATTTTATTTTAAAATCATAGGTTATAATTAATAACGGCTTTTTAATAGAGATATTAGATAACTATCGTTTTGTTTGATTTTTAATTAATGTATCTGATCCTATATATAATATATGGAGTCTGTAATTAGAATAGAAGATAAAAATATTTTTAATTACATGTTTTTTTCTATTTCCGTCACTAAAACCGCATCTAAGACACGAGTTTGACATTCGCAAAACGTCGCTTTAAATACTAGTGTCACATCTCGTTTTTATTTTGTTCCTTAGACATTAAAAATAGGATGCAGACGTACCTTTGGTATTGGCAATGTGTCTTACGTCTTTTTCCAATGTCCCACCCCACTGACAGTTCTCGTCAGGTCTGTACTTTGTTGTTTACGGTCAATTATTATTTATGAAAAGTGAATATTAATCTTATTGTTATATTTATTTAAATAATACAAAAATATGCCTGGATACACGGAAAAACGTCAGCATTTTGAAAGGTCTCAAGTATTTTCAGTTAGAACACAGATTATAAAGAGAACAGATACGAATCCCGGTAAAACATCAAACGATTTTCAGCTCCGTCGTCAATGACCTTGGACCTTTAACTCGGTATGGCCGCGATGTTGCCAGTTTGAAATATTTTCCGAATTTTTTACCAAATTGCACTGTTGACTCGGAGACAATAACAATTTCTAGTGCCGGATCTAGTTTTTTTGGAAGTTTCCATAAAATCTTTAAAACTGCGCCATGAATTAAAACAATAATCATAATCGAATATATATTTATGTATTTATTTAATACCTATATGTACATTCCTATGATTTGTTATAAATAGTCATTACTCTTGGTAGATTAATTAATAAAAACATTTTAGATAACACAAATAATTACAAAAATCAACCAAATTTTAAAGTACAAATAATTCTTAATTTACTTATTATCAAAGGGAATACAATATGCACTTATGCAAGGGAGAATTTTGATAATAATTTGTAGCACCAAAGTTAATATCAAAAAAACTTTAAAATTTCTTTTATCATAGGCCGGGATATTAAATTAAAGTGGGTAAAACCTCACAACTTTGCCCACGAAAATATTGTTTTTGGTTAATATATTTTTGTGAGATTTTTTTTTGGTAATTGCGCTTATCCCAAAAGTTATGTTTTTGCATCAAGAATCGTTAGTTCCAGTGTTGTTTCGATATCTTCATAAGTATCCGAAAAAATAATAAAAAGGGGGTGGGCAAAGTTGTCAGCAAATTTTTCAACTATGCCCACTCATTTAAAAATCATCGGTGAGCAATTTCAAAACATTTTATTACAACTTTGCCCTCATATTATGTTTTTAAAAAAGTTTCTGCATGTATGAATGTTAAAAAAACGGCTGAATACTTGTAATAAAAGGTGTTTTTATTAGAAAAAATAGGAAATATCATAAAAACTTGAAACAAATTAACAGTTTTCACTCTTAAACCACTGAATAAACATTTTTCATAGAAAAATGAAAAAACCTGATACAGTTTCATTGCTGAACAAAAAAAAACGTAGCATTCTCATTTAAATATTAAAAAAATCAACAATATTTTCCTTAAATATTAAAAAAATCTCTCACTTTATTTAGGATCGTTCTTCGGGGAATGTTGAAATGACGTTCTGCTTCCCTAGAAGTCATATTTTTACTCTTCACAGCATTACAGCCTGTGAAAATGTTTGCTCACTATAGTTTTTATAATGGCGCGCTCCCAACTTTCTCCTATCAGTACCACGTGCCATACTGCAAAAATATAAATCAGTTCTCATTTCAAGCATTACTATAGTTATCCAACAGTATTATTGTTTATAAACAAAATAAGCCATTTAAAGTGAAAAAAAAACTTTTTCTCCAACGAAAAACTCCGAAAATTCATGTGACAACATTGCCCACTTCTTCTTATCGCCAATAAGGACTTTTTAATACACTCAGCAAAAATTACACAAAATCACGTTGGTAACAAAACATCAAGGTACGCCCATACAAAATTTTGTGAAATATTATTGATAAACAAAGTCACAGAAAACCTTAGCTTTTCATGTAAAAAATCGACAAAAACCAGCCTAAATTTCCTTACCTGCTTCCGAAGAGCAACACAGTGGAAAGTGGTTAGTGTTACTGAGAGTTGAAATGACTTGCTAAAGAACGTTTGCGACCGTTGGAACGATTTTACCATGTTGGGGGAGTTATAAAAAAAACATGTTTACAACCTTACACATGGTCAAAGTTGTGACCTCTGGGCAAAGTTGTGAGGTTTTACGGTAATTAAAGTAATTATCGAATATTTGTATCTGTATAACTATCACTCTTTAAAAAAATGCTTATAAAATATTTGACCTATGATCGTAAATTGAAGGAAATATTAGGCAAATTGACCACCCTGGCGAAATTTCTCAACAGGGTGTTGAGAAATTTCGCGAAGCAGCCCGAACGGAGTCGACATAAGACGATGGGCATTTAAATGGGTGTGTCCACCCATATCTCTCTCTTTTTACTGTTCTCTGTCAATCTTTCGTATCTGTTCTCTTTATAATCTGTGGTTAGAAGCCTTTTCGAATTTGGCTGAATACGATCCTGAAGATTTAATTTATCAAATTTGAGGTTAGCTGTATGTCAAAATAGCAAAAACCCGGATATACGTCACAAACAATGACACACCAAGAAGGCTATTGAATGTACTATACCTTTCGAGATATTGGCAAAAAAATTCGGCAAATAATTATGTTCCGTATTGCCATTCTGTAAGTGAAGGAGAGACAGCTAAACAATGTCGCATTCCCCTCTCAGGAAAGTGTATTGAGACCAATCGAGTCTAGAATGGTGGGTGTTTGGAGGGGAAATATTTTGTTCTCTCTTGGACATACAGGTTCAGCAAATAATCATGTTCCATATGTAGAATCTCATATAGTAGCAACAGTGAGCACTCTAAATTAAATTATTTATGTTTACATTTATAATTGGTCCCGGTAGGTGGAGCTGCAATCTGGTTCATACTGAATAACCCTTAAACGGTTGGTACGATTTTGATGAAATTTTGTGTGTGTGTTTAAGTAACTGGATAGTTTAGATTCACAATTAGTTCCGATAGGTGGCGCTGCAATCTGGTTCATACTGAACAACTCTTAAACGGTTGGTCCGATTTTGATGAAATTTTTTGTGTGTGTTTGAGTAAGTAACTGGATAGTTTAGATTCATAATTAGTTCCGATAGGTGAGGCTGCAATCGGTTTCATGCTGAACTTCTCCTAAGCAGTTGGTCCGATTTAGTTAACATTTTGTTTCCGGTGAGGTCATTAAAAAAAATTATTCAGTCAAATATAAAAAACAAATCTGTTCGCTCGAGAAATTGGAAGAAAATTTAGGAAAGTAAAAATCATATTCCTTCAATCAGAAAATTAACGATACTGTAACAATCGAAATTGGTATATTATGATAAGAAGTTAGCCAAGGACAACGTCTGTCGAGTTCTCTAGTTTGTTTATAAGTTTTGGAATTTTTTATGTGCTAATAAATGCTTTCGATACACTTTTCTAGACATCATTCCGAATCTCCTAGTAGATATATGATCCAAGATTCGATAGAGACGCTATATCAATGTAGTATCACTAGTAACACCACTAGAGGTCAAATTATTTCTGGAAATTTTTTCGAGCTCATGAATATTTTGAAAATTATCCCGAGACGAGGACGAGCGATAATTTTCTAAGAATATTCATGAGCGGGAAAAAATCTCCGGATTTAATTTGACCTCGTGTGGTATTCGGTAAGAAAATTCCACACCAAATGTGTTTATTTCTAAATCAAGAACAATAAGCAACTTCCAATCAACCTGCCATAGTATATAATAATTGCGTTTTTAATATAAATATTAATCATAATGGTCCAAAGAATTTAGAAAACATCTAAGCTTGTAGTTGAAATGAATCAAAATTATCATGTGAACAAATAAAAATTAGATTGTCAAAAAAATGTTCTGTCATTATAAACGTCAAAAAAATAATTTCCAGTATAATTCGCTGTTGGGTACCCTCGAGGAAAAAATTTCAACTAAAATTCATCCGTTGTGATGGTGATCTGTCAGAAATACACGTTCTGATTGGTTAAAAATTACAAGTGTGGAATTTTCAAAGGTAATACCACGAGTGCTTCAAATTTTATCGATATTTTTTCTTTTCCACGAAAACTTGGCAAAAATATGAAAACAAACCGATTAATAAAATCACGAGTCCGTTAGGACGAGGGATTCTATCTAAATTCGGTTTGTTTGAATGTTTTTGCCTCTAATAAACAAGTTTGAGTGATGAAAATAAAAAATTATGTGATAAAATTTGAAGAGCGAGTTGTATTTGGGAAAATTATTTTTTTCATCAATTGTGGAGTGGAATTTTGTATTAAATGTTCAATATTCTCTTGGGTGATGGCACTCAATCGATTTGTGTTCATTTTTCAATAAACTTAGAAGCACTTTTAGTTGTCAATAATGACAAATTCAAAGTAAAATTTTGACGTTTCAATGTAAACAAGGTATTATCGATGAGGAAGCAGAATTATCAGTATAATACCGAATGATTGGCTAGAATAATTGTATTGCTATTGGTTAAAACCACCAAAATGTCAGATTTTGACAAGTGAAAAAATTTATCCACAGTAAAAACACAAGTGCTTTTTTTATCGGATAAATTTCTCTTTGCAACGAAACAGTTTTGCCAATCACTAATTTTACGAGAAAAACTGACTCCACCTTCGGTGTCGTGATTTTATCTAATGTCAGTTTTTCGAGCAAATTTAGTGATTGGCAAAACTTTGAGTTAAAAAGAAATTTATCTGATAAAAGAAAAGCTCGAGTTTTTTTTGGCAAGATAAATTAACGACAATATATGGATGAACAACAACAATATGTTTAAAATTCAAAAGTCTGACAGACTAATTGACAGTTTTTGCAGTTTTGCCAACACTTAATTGCTGTGAAATTTTAAGTAACCAAACTTGCCACTCATTGTCATTGTGCAAAAGTGACGTCCGCTGACTAGATATTGAGGAAGAGAAGTTTTTATCCGATAAAAAAGGATGCACCTTTTTTATCGATGTCAAAGTGACAATAACATTTCCAGGTATATGACATTTTAACATTGGAGTTAAATTATCAACAGTAAAAACACTAGAGCTTTTTTTATCGGATAAATTTCTCTTTGCAATGAAACAGTTTTGCCAAAAACTAATTTTACGAGAAAAACTGACATGATTTTATCTAATGTCAGTTTTTCGAGAAAATTTAGTGATTGGCAAAACTTTGAGTCAAAGAGAAATTTATCTATTAAAAGAAAAGCTCGAGTGTTTTTTGGCAAGATAAATTAACGACAGAATATATGGATGAACAACAACAATAATTATCCTTATTAACCAAACTTGCGACTCATTGTCATTGTGTTAAAGTGACGTCCGCTTATTAGATATTGAGGAAGAGAAGTTTTTATCCGATAAAAAAGGATGCACCTTTTTTATCGATGTCAAAGTGAGAATAACATTTCCAGGTATATGACACTTTAACAGTGGTGTTAATTTATCGTTAATATACCTTTGTTGGTCGTGATATGCTTTCAAAATAACGTTAAAAACAAGACCCAAGGCAAGGAAATATCCAGTTCTAGTTACTACTCGTGCTAGTTACTTTTCTCGTATAAAACATTTATTGGGATCATACGAATTTATTTTGCATAATACAGTGTATATTATTATGTATATTAAATAAATTACCCAGTTTAATATTATTATTGATTAAATTGATAGGAATTGAATGCATGTCGATAGAGAAACTGTTAAAATTGCATAAACATTTGAAATATATTCAAAACATTTTCAATTTTATAG
>CAJUYH010004434.1:0-27276 GCA_910591685.1 Galerucella tenella
TAATGTTCACAAAATCATTCATTAATAAACGATATTCTATTAATAGACGATAGGCAACCAAACTTACAATAATATTAACAAGAAAAGGCATAAAACTGACTTTTACTATAGAATTCTTGTAATTTTTTACTTACTGATCGTTTTTATCATAAAATTTCACAAAACTACAATAATTACTAGTGTTAAAACACCCAAAAAAGAATTTTGAAAACAAAAATTGACATTTTAACCGGCGACCTTCTATGTGACATTATTAACGTATGCAACAAATAAATAGGTATTCTTAGTTTTTGAATATTTAAAAAAAGGTTTCGAGTTGTAGACTCCGTTTCACGTAAGAAGAAACCATGTGGAGTTGCGGTCAAAACCAGCGCCATTTTGTTTAATTGACATTCGACTTCAAATCAGTAGCGTAACACTTTCATATTTTGTAAGTTAACACCTAATAACAGTATTGAAAATGTATTTCTCTACGACCACCTTTAAAATTAGGCATTTGCGAACCAAAAAAAATGTGTGAAATCATACATTATACATACGTTAAAAAGCGTGCGTAAATGAACAACGCTTTTTATATGGGACTTTCATTATAACACCCAAAAGCGTGCGTAAATGACCAATGCTTTTTAAATGGGGTTTTCATTTTACACTCCTTTTTAGCTAAGTAATTTTCTAGTTGACTTGGATTTAGTCGTTTGTTGTATAAACTTTTGTGTTATCAGTAAATTTGACAGAAGTGTCAGACAGTGAAACATATTTACTGTTATGTTCAAAATTTCAATTACACTTATTTTAAATGGAAGAACCTCGAGAAGAATGCATTTCTTCGGATTGCACACCACCTGAAATTAGCATTCCTTGTGTATATATTTGATTATAGAAAATTTACTTTTATGTTTTTTAACCCCTTCAGAGCACATTTTTTTATTTTTTCTTCGTGTGGTCGTAGATGAAGTTTTGTATGACACTTGTGCGTGAAGTACTTTTGCGCACTCGTTGCGAAAAAGGCACTCGCTACGTTCGTGCCTTGCATTTTCGCAACTCGTGCGCAAAAGTATAACTTCACGCACTTGTATAATAAAGCCCGCTACTCACTTTTCGTTAACGCGTCGTTTCGTCGCAGTACTTAACGAATTTTTGCTTAGTGAGTATGACTCGCTTCGCCGATGCGATTCGTTGTGCGGCGCTTCGCCTTGATGTCGGTATTAGGACATTATCAAAGGAAAAATTGAACGATGCGACGAAGTCGACGGAGCGACGAAGTTGTCCCATTCGGTCTCCACGCGAATCATTCGTTGTTGTCAGACGTGGTGTTTCTTCAAAATGGAATGGAATGACGATTCTGTTTTTTTATTTATTCAAAAAATTCAATCGCATCCATGTTTATGGAATCCGAGCGACAAAAACAAAAAGAATCGAAATAAAGTGCATGATGCTTTCAAAAGTATCGCTGAAGAAATGGGAACTGTGAACATCGACGAGTTAAAAAGAAAGAAAGAAAGTTTCATGCATCATCGAAGCGAAGTGAATCAACGCACAATGAGTATGATGTAATGCGTCGCTTCGTTCGAAGCGCGAATTAACGAAGTGAACCGACGAAACGCATTAACGAATCGCATCAACGAATAGTGAGTAGCCGGCTTAATAGTATATCAAAGTATAAGTGGATATTCAGGTCTTTAAAACAGGCGCGATTTTTCGAGCACGACAGCGAATCTGGAGTGCTCGAAATAGAGCAAGTGTTTTAAATACCAGTTATCCACGAATACTTCACGCTATTTTTTTTATTGGTGCACTTTGAAATTATAAATACTGGTCTATAACTACTACAACAACAAGAAATGGAAATCATAGATGGAAATAAGAACTAAATGTCAAATGGTTGAATTCGTGATGTATATACGCGTTTTCGGAAACTTACTCGGGTTGACACGATCCCTAACCTGCACGTTCGTTTACCTAACCCGAGTTGCCTACCCGTGTTCGGAAACTTCCGATTTGATAACTAGATGACTGACCCTGGTTCATTTTTCGTAACCCACCTCGAGAGGTAGGTCGCTAGAGACGCTATAGGCACCGCATGCGCATTACTGAAGTTAATATAACATAACCTAATTCTTTTGGTGGTGATGAAATATATTGCTTTTATCAAACATGAACATAAGGGGCCATGCTACATTAACAGCGTTGGCATTTGATTATTTTTTCGAAGATGATGACGAAGTTGAAGAAGAGATGTATGTTTTGTTATGACTTTAGCTGTCAGATCAAAAACGAAACCTATTAGTTCGTAAACTACAGTTAACGGGTAGGTGATCGGAGTAATTCATCACGTGACCTCTCTGGATCGAGTTAGTGAGCCGAAGTAAGTTTCCGAAAACGCCTTATGATGTATATAACCTTGCTTTGTCATGGAAATGAGAAAAACATAAATTAATTTGTATTTTGATGGAAGTTCCACCCTATTGAGTTCTGTGAATGTCAATAGTATTCATTTAAATACCATTTCCTAAGATTTTAAAAATCGAAATATTAATATTTCAAGCAATACCAACGGCATTTTCCATTTTAATTTATAAATTTGACATTGTTAAATATTGTTCGAATAAAAGTTTTGACGTTACAAACTTCTCCTGTCAGATCAATGATGAAAAAATTGTCATTTAGATATGATTTAGACTTCGAGTTGTTGATGTTGCCACGGTAACTGCGTGTTTTAAAGTTCGATTTAAACACGCTGAGGCGTGCTTTAAATAGGTTAAATTGTTCACCAATAAAAAAAATAACTATTATTGTATGTATATTTTAAATAAAGCAAATTTTGGCAATTTTGTTCAAAAATTCCATTACAAAGGCACTTATCTTACGGATTATTCCAAAAAAGACTGAAATTCGGCAAAAATGGGAAATATTTGTTATACACTTCACCAATCAAACACTCGGTAGAGAGTTGAGATAACCGATAAATTTTTAGGAAGTATTTTAAACGCACAAGGAGAAAAATACTGGGACGGTCAAGGTGGTGATGGTGGAGTTACCAAACCAAGATTCTTACACGTTGTAGCAACAGGTGGATCTATATTCAGGAACTTATATCTACTGAATTGTGCACGGTTTTGTGTAGGAGTCGGAGGTTCAGATCTTACAATAACGGGATGGACCATTGACGTAGCTGCAGGAAATACAGTAAGAAATTAAGGATTAATTTGTTACACAATATACTATTTTCTTCTTTCAGAGAGGAGGACTAAACACTGACGGTTTTGGTGTGGGAGGCTTCAACATTTTGATTGAAAATTCAGTTGTGATGAACCAAGACGATTGTGTGGTAATTCATTCAGGATCCGGAATGGTCTTTAGAAATTTACAATGTTACGGTAGCCATGGCTTAAGTTTTTCTGTTGGAAGTAGTAACGATGATGCAAAATCTAGTACCATCAGCAATATTACATTTTCTGATTGTTTGGTAGCTAATGGATTATACGGAATACATTTGAAGACCAAGAAAAGTGCAGGAACTGTTACTAATGTCACCTACAGGAATATTGCTCTTTTAGGTAAAACCGGAATTTGAATGTACAGTTTTTTTTTTGGAATTTCTCAATGTTTTTATCGGGAAAAAAGATGAACCGTTATTGGAAAAGTACCGGAAGTTTGCAAATGTAACACAGAATATTCATTATTTATCCTAATTAATTTTCTCTTCCTTAAAAAAAGTTCCTTTCTACATAATTCATTCGAATGAAGTTTGTTGGTGACTAGATATCCATAAGAATAGGAGCATACTACACAACCATATACAATCGAATATACTCCCGGATGACTACAACCTGTTGATATCAATGAATGCCTGAGTCAGAGTGAAACTGCTCTAAAAGCTTCAACAGAATGGGACATTGTCGCCTGAATGGGAAATATGGAAAGGCTCAAAATAGTGGAAAAATAAGAATGTCGATTCTGTGGTTCGAAAGAAGAAACCTCTATCCACACTCTTGCGGATTGCACAGCAATTCAGAATCCTAGAGGAGACTACTGGGTAGATATGTGACACTCATCTAAACTAAAGCCTGCAGACATCCTAAGAATTTTTCGAGAAATAGGTCTTAAGGAGCAACTAGTCTCAGAGATTTTCCTCAGGAACTAATAAGTAGAAGTAAGGGAATGTCACCATTATACTATAGTTTATTCACGCTAAAAAGACGATGACGTGGCAAAACAAAATATTGTGATGTTGCCAAGCTGTAGTTTCCTTAGTTAACGGAAACTAGAAAAGTCAATCTGATGTTAGATTAACAGTTCTCAATAATAATGAATACAAAATAGCGAATACTATTACTTTCGTCTCTTACAGCAGAAAGCGAGAGAAGCGGGCCCCCATTTCGGCATTCTCGTTCAAAATAGCTTAACAAAAATGTTACCATCTCTTGACATTCACAGCTGCTTTGGCATATTATTAACTACACACTGCAGATTTGCCTGAATAGTTAGTGATGAAAATAACTGTTTTTTTAATCTTAAAGAAACCATGAATTCAAAAGCACAAAAAACTTGTGAATATTACACGATGATCGAATGTCAATAAACATCAAAACAAACTGGGGAATTTCACCAGTTGTCCTGGCTGTTGAGGATAAATTGTATCTACGGTAGGTAAATTAATATTTATTCTGATAAACAGGAAAGTAACTAAAAATGACGTCATCGTCTTTTTATCATGAAAATCCTATATATTAGAATTTTAATTTTAGTCAGTATAATTTTGTTTCAATATTTTATGTGCCCCAGCTATTCCTTTTAGGTTGTGGCTCAAAAGTGAATATATTTTTTTTGGTCCAGAGACATTCTTTTTAGGACTTATATTGATACAATAAGTATGATACATTACACGATTAGGCGGTGGTAAGCTAACCTGCTCCACTAATCCGACATGGATGTAGATTGGTCGTCGGAATTTATAGCATAAATAAATTGGTCGCAGGATATCGGGCTTGGAACGTAACATTATACATTATAAAATGAATAAATTTCAACAATAAATAGGTATCTACAGTCTACATTTACGAGGTCGTTATTTTGAAGGAACCTTTTATGTACGTTATAAATAGAAATGAATTAAAACGATGTATGTATTTTGGGGTGACATTCACTGAGACCTAAAAGATCTATTATGCCCCCTTACTTCTACTCAGTATCTGAGGAGAGTCTCAGAAACTAGTAGTTCCTTTAGTCCTATTTCCTGGAGGAATTTTAGGATGTCTGCAGGCTTCAACTTAGGCAAATGTTCCTCTTCTATCCAGTAATCTCCTAGGTGCTGTGCTCTAGGATTCTGAAGTGCTGTACAGTTGGAAAGCATGTGGATGGAGGTTTCTTCTTCCACTATTTTGAGCCTTTTCAGGTGCCCATTCAGGTGACAATGTCCCGTTAGGATCCCTGTTGAAACTCTTAGCGCAGTTTTACTTTGACTTATGCATTCTTTTGATCTCAACAGGTTGTAGTCACCCAGAAGAGTCTTTGATTGTATAAGCGCTACATTACATTGGGGCTGATTCCGCAAAAGGGTTCAGGCCCCCAGAAAGGTATTTCAGTCCCCCTCTTTGCTAGTTCCTCTGCTATTTCATTCCCTTCTATTCCAGTGTGTCCTGGAATCCATAGTAAGGTGACTATGTTGTTCTCGCCTAGTTCATTGAGTTTGTCTAGGCATTCCCACACCATTTTGGAACGGATTACACAAGAGCTCAGTGCCTTAATGGCTGCTTGACTATCCGACATTACGATAATCCTTAATTAAAACGATATTAATAATGCCATTGACATTGACTGTGTTATTATTACGAAGAAACATCTTTAAGTATATGTATATGTACATAATACGATAGACTGCAGATATACGAAGCACATGTTTAGTACGCAATTAAAAAAAATATAAACAAGTATGAATAATGCACTTTACATTGACTAGGTTATGATTTCAAGGAACATTGGAGTATATGTAAACACTGTGTTATTTATAAGATGCGACATAGGGATTCCTGTACAAAACTGTCAAACACAAGCTTAATTTTTTACTAAATATCGTTCATAAAACAGATTTGGAAAGGTCGTTGAAGAATAAGTTCTAATGCACTTTTAATAAAAGAATGGATAGTTATGTTTAAAAAAGTCGAACTTCATTTTCATACCATTCATTTTCAGGAGATAACCAGCAAGGTGGGGGCTCGGGAAATTTAAAAGTTTTTCTTTTGGTTTTTAGTTCTTTTTCACAATTTTATTGGCTCCAAAAATGTATTTACTTATGTATTATTCTTTTTTTAATTTCTTGGGAAATTAAAAATAATTAAAAATATTGTGGTTTAATTTCCCAAGAAATTAAAAAAAGAATGAATATTATACCACAAGGAACATACAGAAGATACTTATTCCACGAAGTGAGGGTTTATACAGTTAACTCAGATACTTATGTATTAATAATGTATGATCGTTTGTGACACTGTTTAGCAGCAAACGGAGAACGATTGAGCATTTAATTGAATACATAAATTTTTGAAACAAATAACGATTGGTAAAAAAGTTATCTCGAGTATGGCAGCTTTGTAACAGTACACAGAAACACAGTAATAATTATTAAATATACTATGTATATGTATAATAGGAGAAAACAATATGTTTCCATTAACTTTTTATTTCATTTTAGGAATTCAAGAAGATGGAATATACATAAACCAAGATTATGATGATATTGGAAATGTGTCGCGGCAATTCGAAATTACCGACTTAAAAATGATAAACGTGTATGGATCTGTAGAAGGAGAGCTGTCTAGACCGGTTCACATAGTGTGCAACGAAAACAAATGTTCCAATTGGACTTGGTCTGATATCAACATTTTAGGAGGTGGTAATAGTTTTTGTAATTTCCTACCTTCCGGTTTTTCTTGTTAAATGTTTACGTGAAAATAGAAATGCTGTTAATTATTCAATGTTTTTTATGTCTCTGTATAATAGATTTCAAATAAATAAAATCCTTGAAATTTTATTGTTTTCAAGTCGCTGTTATTTCATATATTTTTGTTACAAAGTCCGTAGATCAATTTAAATGAATTATAGTTTAAAATAATTGAAAAACAGACTTTACCGGTAATAAATAAATAAAAAAAATAATCCATTTTAGAATAAAATTATGAGAAAATTAATCATTATGGTCATAGCTCTATATAAATTGTTATAATTTTAAAAAAGGTTGTAGTGCCAAATGTGGCTGTAGAAAAGTAGGGTTAGTGTGTTCTCCAGCGTGTACCAATTGTGAAGGTCAGCTCTGCTCAAATGTTCAATTGAATAAAACAGAGGAACATTCATGTGATATTGATGAAGTGTCAACTGATTCATCTTCATTTGATCAATTTATTAACACTCAGCAACAGGAAGAGGAGGAAGAAAAAAGAAATTTAAGAAGACATACTATTGAAGTTGACTTAGAATCAGATCAAAATATTTAAAGAAATCAGAGCTACAGACAAACTCAAAAACTAATATCAATAATCATCATGCACTTAGGTTAGGTCAGGTTCTATGTGAGTGGGGCCTTCTCAACGCATCCACTGCGACCTTCGTTAGGTCTATTGTGGCTTAGAGGAGTGAACCTCCATAAAACAATCCGTAATCTACGTTGTTAGCAACTGTGACAATGGATGTATGGCTGCGCGAAAGTCAGTCAGTAACGGTGCCTCCGGGATACCTGGTGACCTACCGGAGTACCCAACCTTACTACCACAAACAGGGCTCTGTGGTAGTGGACATTCCATTCCATAGCTACTCGTGGGATGTAGTTTGGAGTATTCAAGGAAAGTGGAACAGGAAGCAGTGGAGGAAGAGAGAGAAGGGAATGGAATTTTTGGGGAATCGAGGCTGGTGAAGCGAACACCTGATAAGGCGGGAGAGACGGAAGAGAGTGAGTGGAGCGATACTGGAGTGAAAAGGAAGGAGGTGTCTCCTCTGGAGAATAAGAAGCAGAAGAGGAAACAGAAGGAGAAAGGAAGGGAGGAAGTGGAGAGTGGAAAAGAGGAAGATAGGGAGAGTGTAGAGAGATTGAAGGAGATGATAAGGCGACTGGAGAAGAGGGTGAAAAAGCTGGAAGAGCAGAAGTCGGTAGCTGAGGAGCGGGTCAGAGAATTAGAGAGGTTGAGGAGAGAGGAAGGTAGGAAGGAGAGAATGCAAACACGATGGGAGGAGGGGAAAGGAGACTGGGATGGATGAAAGGAGATTAGAGATAAGGACTGGGAGGATGAAAAGAAGGAGGAAATAGAGGTGAAGGTGGGAAATCCAATGTTAGGGGATGAAAAGAAAAAAGTGGTACGGGTGACTAAGGAAGACAGTGGTATGGAGTAGGGTATTCAGAATATGTTTATGGATAGGTACCCGATGCTAGTTGAAAAAGGAGAGGAAATAGAGTGGGTTAAGGAGGTACGCACTTCGGATAGAAAAGGTACAAGGGTGAACGCGGAGGAGTTGATCTGTCGGATGGAGGTTGATTGTAGAGATGAGAAGAAGGTGTTTGATATGATGAGTCGACTGTTTGAGGAAGTGGGGAGCAAGGTCAGCGTTGGGCTACACAGGCTCGAGCATGTGGAGATGGAGGAGCTGAGGAAGATGATCGCGTGGTTGAGAGCAGATGGGACGAAGGTGGCAATTTATACAGATAGGGAAAAGGAAAAGGAGGTCAGGAATGAGGCGGTAATCTTGGTGGATATTGGAGAATTAAATCAGAAGGGGATAGTAATGATTAAGAAGGGTTTGAAAGAGATAGAAGAAGAGTGGGTGGTGTTACCTCTTATTTATTTAAAATAATAAGGCAAGATAAATTGCAACGGCGACTCAATGTGGAGAGCACCTCAGGTGTGAATTCGGATACCAAACTAATAAAAATTCAGGGAGTAGTCTTACCGGTTCGCGGGTAATACTACTTATTTAAATTATTGAAGTAATATTGAAATAAATAGACTCAGAGTCTCAAGGAACAGGGAGGTGGTAATAGAGGCAAAGAAAGGGGTTGAGGTAAGGGGAATTCTGAGGGATGTGGAAAGGGTAACAGGAGCTAGAGCGGTGGGAGCAGGAATGACAACAAAAACCATTAAGATGGTGGGGATAGATCCGTGGAGTAGAGATGAAGTGGTGGGGAAGAAAATAGAGGAATTGATTGGGGAAGGGACAAGGGTGATGAAAGTGGTGAGAGAGATAGGAACGGTATGGAAATGGCGGTGGTGAGGATGGAATGTGAAAAAGCGGAAGCTCTACTAGGAAAACGGGAGATTAAGCTGGACCTAAATAGGGTTAATATTATAGAGAGGAGAGAAGAGGGCAGATATTTTGGATGTGGAGTGAAGGGCCACCAGGTAGTGGGATGTCAGACAAGGAGAGTGGAGAAGATTAGGGAATGCTGGCTATGTAAGAGTTTGGGGCACATGGCCAGAGACTGTCGGCAAGCCTTCCTTTGTAGGGTATGCGGGGAAAGGGGACACAAGCCAGGGGAGGCAGATTGTAGTAGGGGACGGAGGGGAGTTGATATAGACGGAGATGAAAAAATGGGAGGTACCCTCTGGACCTCTCAGAGGGGACGAGTCTGAGCAAGTAGGAGGAAGGAGAAAGCAGACAGCGGGAAGAAAAAATGTGGAGGATAGATAGAGGGTATTACAGATGAATCTAGTGGAGCGCATGATTGTGAAAGAGAAGGCATGTGAGAGTGAGGAGTGATAGAAGGGAGTAGATGACGGAGAGTGTGTGAGGCACCGCCGCCCGCCTTGAAGTATGCTAGGGTAGTGATTCCAGGAGCGGGAGTAACGGCGAGCTTGAGGTGGGTTTGGTTGGTAGGCATTCCCTTGGTTCACCACGAAGTCCATGGTTGTATTTGGTGATACTTTTTTGAAGTCGTTCGGCTCTAAGGTACTAAAACCGAATATATTATACCTCACCCTGCACAAGGCTGAGCATAAGCATAGTATGCGCTCCACAGTTTCGTCCTCCAAATTACAGAACCGACAGTCCGAGGTCTGAACCAGAATCATCTTCTCTAGATGGTAATTTAGTGGACAATGTCCGTGCGACAGAATGCGTAGGTTTGTTCCACTCCATTCCAGGATCTGCTTATTTTTGGTACTCGAAGGGTAGCATAAGAACGCCTACGACCGGTCCGATAAATGAAGTCTATGATCCCTTTTTTGCCAGAGTGTCGGCACTTAAAAAAGTATTGCTTTTGAAAATTACGTCATAACAGTTCGGCTGTCCCATTGCAAAACACAGTAACTACATTAACATTACAACGGAGAAAAAAAATGAAGATCTTGTTCAAAAATTTTAATGATGTTTGAGAATAAGCATTAGCATTGTTTTTATGACCATTTCAAGAGAATTCTCCATCAAATCAATAGTTCGGCAGCTAAAATATAGGTTTTGCATGATATGTTTTCAAAAATGAATAAGATAATACTTGATCAAAACACAATAATTGACTTTGTTTTGTTATGAAATAAGAAAGTTAGCTGTAAATGAAACACAGTAAATGACTTTGCTTCGTTTTGATGTATGAAAATTAGCTTTAGATGTTGGACTTTTCGCAACATCAAACATATTACCTATTGACATAACAGAAACTCTTAAAATATGATTTTAATTCTTTATTTCAAAAATAAACTTAACAGGATCCTTTTAAAATTACAAAAATAACTAACTAGCAACTTTTATAATTTTCTCAACGGAAGGGGTACAAGTATTCAAAAATATTCATCTAACCAGTATCAAAAATTAAATCAAGTGCAATCCCAATATTTAAATATCAGAATCTATATCTGCAACTTCTTGTTCAGCACTGACCAAGTCCATAGAACCTACGGATTCTGGCATTGTTTCCCAAAACACCCTTCTGCTAGTGGGCATTAGTGGTACCAGATCTTTGAGAAGTTTTGCTTTTTTGGATGCTGCAATGCCACGGGTGGGAAGAGTTTGTGGCCTAAAAGTCATAGGGTTATGCTTTTTCTGTATAAAATCCAACACCTTATATTCATCTAAAAAATCTGTTTTATATTGCATACACTGGCTTCCTTTTGTGAAACAGACTTCAAATAATTCATTCAGAAGAAAAGTCTTCAATGGATCATCTTGATTTCTTGCACTTCTTTTCTTATTTGGCCACATTTGAAACTCATTTAATTGTAGAACTTCTAATTTTGTTCTGGATGATTCGACGGTTTCTACCAATTCCTGGAAATCATATATGTTCCTCTTCCGTAAGAGTTTCTGCTCGATATTACCGTGGATGCTATCTGCGCTCATATGGGTATGGCATTTGGTGAGATATCGAATCACAATTTTATTCGGACCAGTTACACGATTCACTTCAGTCACAATTGAGGTGTACAGAACCAAGTTCTTATTCTGAGCAGTACAATTATCAGCCCAAAATACAAAATCCATAGAATCCCTTTCCTTCTCAATTACTTTGAACATAGCATCAACAAGCGCCTCAGCTCTGCGTCCTCCTAAGGCTTCGTGCCATAGCACACATTAACTTTTATTAAAGTGAATTTGCCTAAAGTGGCAAACGTTTGATTGAAAACCACCAGTCGACTTGTGAAAAATGCAGCCTTGATTTGGGGCATTATGGGACTTGCAGTTTTGCACGTGCAGTTAACTTCTAAATTATAATGGTGGGGATACCCCACTTGATATCGAATTCTACAAATTTCCCACTACAAAACACAATAACAACGAAAACCGTAACAAAACGCAGTAACTGCCCATCAGTTACTGTGTTTTGATATAGGATTTGATAAATACTGTGTTTTGTACTGATGAAATAGGTTTCAGAAGAGCAGTTACTGTGTTTTTAATGCATTGTATTTTCATTATTCATTGTACGATTTTAGTTCGCAAAATACTGAACACAGCAACTACAAAACCTGATAAACCTGCGTTTTGACCAAAATGTTAGTTACTGTGTTTTGTTATGGGACAGCCGAGTTGGTGGAGTAGGCCTACCGGGGAAGACACGTTAACAAAAAACGCACTAAGTACACTACCTCACAGATGGCGTGGAAATGGGAATGGCTATAGAACATGAGTTTTAGAGTCGCGAAATAAGAGGAATGGTGATTATTAAAAAAACATCCTATTTATTTTTGTAGATAATATTCAGATCTTTGGTTTGAGGTGAAATTTGGATGAATAAATTTGGAAAAAATACATAAAACCTAAAATTTTGAATAACTTTTTTTTTGCACATATGGGATTGATAGAGACTTTTGACACTTTATTTCTAATGGTCCCCAGAAAAATTTGGCTTGAATTTTTGTTATTTGACCACTATATTTGTGGCTAATTTGATCGGACTATTATTAGCTTAGGACAGTGAATGAAAGCACTGATTTTATTTGAAGTTATTGTGGGCAATTCAACATTTTCACTGATTTATGGAACACCCCTTGTATTAACAACGTAGTTATATAAAAGTGCACTTCATTTAAACATTTTATTTATTGATATAAAGTAGTTACTGGTTACAATTTTAATTAAAGTTGCAGCAGATAAACATAGGTGCAGTTACAGTTACAGTTGAGTTTTTTCATATTTACTATGAGTACAATGGATCCTTACTCTAAAAATGTCACCACTGGTAAGTATTTCAAAGAATAAATAAAACAAGGATTATCTATGAATATTTTCTACATTCGTATCAAAATATAATAGCTGAAAATCGCAGATTTAATTTTTAATTTAATTTAATTAAATTAAATTTAATATTGAGTTGGAAATTTTCACAAAACAATCACAATACACTTCTCATCTGGCTCTCTAGTACTGAGGATCCTTAACGAAATTCTTTGAATGTTCAAAAAGAGGTAAATGATTTTGTACGTGATTTGGGGTTTACGAAATATTGCTGTTATCTTTGTTTGTGGGATAGTCGTGCAGTGAATGAACACTATAGGGTCAATTCTATGTATAAGAAGTGGTTAAAAATTAACGGTACGCCGTTAAATTTGACAAAGTTTACGTTATTATAAATGTTTTAATCTATGCATAGTCGAGATTATGATTCAAATTTTAACATGTATGGTATCCAATAAAGAGTTTTCCGTTAATACTTTAAAACTTAATATGCATACAGACTAGCAAAAATGGGTTAGAAGATTGTCTTATTTTTAACTGTGCGTTAAAACTTAACGTCTGCTTACAGAATTGCACCTATATTGTGAGGCAAATTTGGCCGGAAAGGCCCGAATTTCAACCAGAATCTCAATAAGTATGTGGCTCTTATTTTGCTTCCACCACACATTACCTAAACTTGAGCTAATGTGAAACTTTGTGAAGGCTACGATTGAAGAGGGTGAAGGATTTAAATACCTAACGTCACATTTTTCGTAACCAGTTACATAATGAAAAATTAATGTTATCACCAGTTAATAAAAACAAGAGAGAAAAGAAGGAAGTTTAATGTCATATTATAGAAAAATAACAACAACTAGAACTGAAGGAAACTACTAACAATATGAACAACTAGAACAATTTACTTTTTATTTCATGCATAATGGTAAATTAATAAAGAAAAGTCTGAAATTAATGTATAGAATGAAAGTATTGTCTTGTGTAATATTGTTTGCATAACTTCGAGGAATCAAAAAGTGCTGTTCAAATCACTCAATCACTTTCGCTACGTCGATAATATTGCTAGTTTCTGCCATATTTCTGATGTCATCTGTCAAAATTGTACATAAACCTGACAGATCGATTAGTTTTAATACTCAAACACCTAAACTCAGTTTAATGATAACTGATGTTTAGACTGTGGCTGATTGATGTATTTATTATCAACAATTACATCAGTCTAAACATCAGTCATCATTAAACCGTGTTTAGGTGTTTGGTACAACTCGCCCTAAAGGTATATTTCATTCACATTACCCGTCATGGTTAAAGCTCATAACTAATCCCATTTCATTGAGTTTAACCGTGACGTCATTTCCGTTTGGGTTCACCTCCCCTACCTGCCTTTTGGTCTACCAGCTCCATAATAGGTAAAGGTGGTTAAAGTTGAACTCGTAGAGCATAAAATAGTGGAGTATTTGATGTCATAGAGAAAGTAAGTGTTCTATGGCTGAATTTGAAGATTTGTTTACAAAATAATAAAGATAGAGAAATAATATGGAAACATTCAAATTAGAAATTAATGGAGTGGATGTTGAAGTACGGAATACACGGGAAAATGTACAAATATTACGAAATGGTAGAGATTAGGAGAGTGAAGTATTTTTTAGCAAAACAGGGGTCAGATCATCTAACAAGATCATGGTTGCACACAACTTAATTTTTTCATATTCAATTTTCATAGCCATGGATTACAAACAACAAATCTTTTTTTTTTTGATTAAAAATAAATGTTAGGTTATATTTACATTACAGTTGGTAGACGTGAAGTGAAAGAAATAGGATATCGGAAATTGTTAATGTTGACGTCATTATGACGAAGTTGCCTCCCACCACCTTCACCAAGATACTCCAACCGGGTTTAACTGGGAATGTGAATGAAATATGACTTTAAAGAAAATTGTTTTCGGTATTGGGTGAATATGGAGAAAAAACAATTTCGAGTGTTGATTAAACATTATTCTTTACGTGGAAAAACAATTTAAGAACCGAAGAAAATTACGTAAATATTATCCTGAACGTGCTATGTCCCATCGAATGATTTGTGAGTGGTTCCCTACTTCGAAAAGTAGGCACATGAACACGGAAAATGCTTAGCGTCCTGTACGTCTTTTACTGTAACTACTCCAGAAATGGTTGATAAAATCCGTTCCCTTGTACTTAGCGATCGTCGAATAAAATTAAATGTGATACCTAGTTAGTGAAATGAATATTCCAACCAAACAAGTATGCAATATTTTGCATGAAAGATTACATATGAAAAATGTATGGGTGCCGCCATTGCTTAATGCTCATCTGAATCTCGCTCGCATTAAAAATATCATTAAACGTAATTCAAGAGAATTTTTCCGTCGATATGTCACAGTAGATGGAGCTTGGGTACATCTTTATACCCAAGAAGCTAAAATACAGTCGAAACAATGGATTTCATCAAAGGAACGTGCTCTCATGATTGCAAAAGCCAATAAGGTCATGGCCACAGTGTTTTGGGATTCCAAAAAGGTGTAATCTTCATTGATTATTTAAAAAAACGGAAAACGATAACTGGCCAATATTATGATGACTTTCTGACACGTTTTGATGCCGAGCTTGAGAAAAAACGACCGCATTTGTTGAAGAAAAGAGTTTTGCTCCATCACGACATCTGTCCGATATTGTTGCAGACATATTAGCCGTACTGCGTTGAGATTTATTGTCTCACCCGCCATATTCACCTACACTGGCTATTCTGTTTCTTATCTTAAAAAATAGCTTGGAAATAAACAATGTGTAACTATAAATGTTTATAGTTCAATATCGATCCTCAAGTGATAAATAAATATTTCTTTTAAAGTTAGTTTGAAACCTCATGGGTGCTACGTCAGTGATGTGCAGTGTGCAGATGACCAAAATCGATACAACCGCATGTACAGCAGTAAAGTTAACTCAACAACTCAACTTCAAATGACGATGTTTTTAACTTTACTGCTATACATGCGGTTTTGCCGCGTTGTACCGATTTTGGTAATTTGCACATCTGTGACGTAGCACCTATGAGGTTCTAAACTAACTCTACAGCACGGTAGGTACTATTATTCGAATCTGTGACTTTTGCTCCTTGGCTTGGATTGATAGAATCATCGATTATGATAATGTTTTTACAAATTGAGTATCTTTTTATTGGAGATTACACGTTCCTTTTGTTTTTTTAAAGTTATTTTACGTGTCGAAAAATTGGGAGACATAAAAATTTGTATACTTAAATAATTATATCACATGCTTCTAATTATCAGTTAAAACGTTAACAATTATCATAAATAAGCATTTGTACCTTATTGTATAAAAGGTTATTGTTATCTAGTGGTTGAAAAACTTGATCAAAACGAAATTCTTATTAAAGCTACAGCTACAGTACGTTAGCATCAGTTTCTGTTAGATTTTTACCATGAGCGGGAGTGATGTTTATTCCAAGAATTTCACAATTGGTAAGTATTTTGGAACATAAATAAAAAAAATTGGTTTTCTAAGGTTTTTAATGGAAATTGCATATCTATTTTAATGTGGACAAATGTAAGTTGAGTTCCCGACACTTGAAGCTGGATTAAACATTTTAGATTGACTAGTAAAGATCGGGGTCAGGATAATGGAACACTAACAAATTCAGTAAAAACTTTCCTAAAAAACTTAGAATGGTGGTATTTTTATGAAATTCAATTCATTCCAGCTTATTCAATTTTATATTTATTTTATAAAAAGTGCAATCAAAATTTCCCTCTTCAGATGCAAATTAAGATTTTTTGTTCGAACAAATTTTAAAAGAAAATAGTGACACTTTTTATTAAATAAAAAATTTATTTCTGTATATAAAATACATTCAAATATGTTATGAATAAAAATTAAGTACAAAAACTGAAACCGGAAATTATGTCTTATATTTCTTCAATAAAACGCCCTATTTATTTTTATCTGAAAGCTGAAAATAATTAAGCATTTACGATAAGTTTGCAATTTTGACATTTGTAGTAACAATTGCAGCCACTGAACTAAATCTAAATATCCAGTGTAAATGAAATAATTAATCATATAAAGGGGGAAGTTACGGTCCAAAAGTTGGCTGCCGTGTCCGGGGTTGCCAGACTTATGTTGTCAAAATCAGACAATTTTATCAGAATTTCTCAAGTTAGTTTGTCCTTTTCATTCGCATTTTATGGTTTGTTATTTACTGTGTAAGATATAATCTGATATTTTCATAACTATTTAAAAAAGAGTATCGAGTACTGTGTCACAATGCATGAGTCTTTATAAAGTGGTTGCAAGGAGATGGTAGCATCCCTAATAATATATTTTGAGAGATAACGGTGGACCGTTAATTCCTATTACTTCTGTGAGAGATGTAAGTTTTTAATAAATACATTGTTACTTAATACTGCAATAACCATGCAATTCAACATGTGCATGAAAATAACATTTTTGAGTTAAACTTATGGTTTCAAACTGGGACATCTTGAAATTTATGTATTTATTCATCAAAATTTTATAATTTCTTATACAATAACCAACCTATCAACATAATTTTATGCCAACACCCGGAAAAAAATTACAACGTGGCAACGATGTACAACATCTGTCATGTTTTGTTATTGCAAACTTATCGTAAATGAACTATATTTTGTTTTCAATGATGATTGACCCATACGTTTTAAATGAAAAACAATTACATTTTTTGCCTGCTAACTAATACTACTACTACTACTACTACAGAATGTGCAGGCGAGCCTTGACCTAGCCAAACTAAAGTCACGGTTCCGGCACTGAGGCCACTGGCGGGCCCATTGTGCCATTCCTGCTACCTAGTCATCCATGAAGCCGAGCCCTTCAATAAAGGCCACAACCTTTTTCAGTGGATGCCTGCTTGTGTCCCCAGGAGCCATGACAGTGACTCCGAAGATTCGCCTGCGTAATACAGCCCAGTGTGGACACTCTAAGAGAACATGAACTGACGTTTCATCAGTCATGCCGCAACCCCTACATAGGGAACTTTCCTCTACTCCTAGATTGTAGAGGTGCTTCCTCATACAGCAGTGCCCTGTTAGGAGTCCTGTTATCTCCCTCAACCTACTCTTGGTAGTTCAATAGCTGCCCCAGCAGTCCCTTCAGTAGGAGTTTGGATTGTCTAGGACCCTGCAGGGCATTCCAATGAGCGAGGTGTTGGTTCCTCAGCCACCCCCTCGTCTCCTTGCGTATCGTTTGTTTTGTTAGGCCGAGGGTCGGGCCCGGGCCGCAGAAAGGAGCTGCCGCCCCTTCCGCAGCCAGTGCATCCGCCATTTCGTTGCCTTCAAAACCAGAGTGGGCCGGAATCCATTCTAGCCGCACTGCGTTCCGACTTGCAAGATCAGCAAGTCGTTCTCGACATTCGTCAGCAAGTCCTGAGTTGATGGTATAACCACTCAGGGCTTTAATTGCTGCCTGACTGTCGGTGTATATGGTTATGCGTCGATCCACATAACCTCTGTCTAGGTTCATCTGCGCACATTCCAAAATAGCGTATATCTCGGCCTGATATGCAGATACACCATCACCCAATGGTATACAGATTTGTGTCCTTGGGTTCCTAGAGTAAATTCCAGCCCCTGCTCTGTCACCAGAGCATGAGCCATCTGTGAACCAGACAGTCCCATGAGGCTGTGTATTCGTCTCTTTATCCCAGGATTCTCTGTCCCGGATCATAGCCCTGTATGGGGTTGCGAAGTAGTACTTGCGCAAGCATTCGTCAGACGCTCGAGCCAGAACTGGAATATCTTCCAGGAGCCGGAGCCTCTTGACGTGTCTGCACTCTTCCCCTCTTCGCACGTATCCCAGACGCTTCATGCGCAGGAAAGCACTCCCCGCCTCAGCCTCGATCACATGGTGAAGAGGCCGAAGACCAAGGATCACTTCCATCGCAGCAGTTGGTGTAGTCTTCATGCAGCCAGTTGCACCCAAACTGACCACCCTTTGAAGGCGTGCCAGTTGCGATCTAGCCGTGACCAAGGTTACCCTCGGCCACCAGACCAGAGCCGCATATGTGAGCATAGGCAGCATAATAACTCTATAGAACCATATGATCGTTTTGGGGGTCAGTCCCCACCTCGGACCAATGGCTCTCCCACAGGCCCAATACGTGTTTGTCACCTTGCTTAGGCGATGAGCCTTCCATGTCAGTGATTTATCAAGGATCACTCCTAGATACTTCACCTGTTCAACCACCGGCAGTGGTACTCCATCAAGATTTAGACCCTCAGGTCTTATACCTCTCTTTTTGGTGAAAGCAACTATCTCAGCCTTGGCAGGATTAACTGCAAGTCCGTGTTCGTTACACCACCCATGTACCCTATTCAGAGCCCTTTGCATGAGGTCCCTGAGAACGGTAATGTGCCTTCCAACAACAAGGACAACGATATCATCGGCATACCCAATCGTTAGAAAGCCCTCACCGTTTAAAAGGGTTATTAGCTCGTCAATGACTAGGTTCCACAATGTGGGCGAAAGAACTCCCCCTTGCGGACATCCCCTAGCGACTATTACTTTTGCCACATGGTCTTTCCATGTGGCCTCTACTGTACGGTTGCACAACATGGCCCCAAGCCAGTGAGTGATCATTGGCTCTATTCCATGATTTGCCGCAGCCCTACACATGGATCCTACAGGGGTGCTGTCAAACGCCCCTTGTATATCCAAGAAAGCTCCCAGGGCGATCATGCCATTTTCCAGCGCCTTCTCCACCTGAGTTACCAGTTGGTGTAAGGCACTTTCAGTTGACTCGCCACACCTAAAAGCATGTTGGTTGTTGTGCAAAGGATACCTAAGCCCAACCTTCTCCTTTATGTACCGATCAGCCACCCTCTCCAGTGTTTTCAGCACAAAGGATGTTAGGCTAATGGGTCTAAACGATTTAGCCACCGTATATGTGGTACGACCCGGCTTGGGTATGAAGACTACTTTCACCTGCCTAACTAATACCTACGTTTAAAAAAATTATACCGAATGCTTTTAAAAGTATAACAACTAAAATGGGTCAGAAACTTCTAGGACACTTAGTATAAAATAGTTTGAATTATCAATAAAATAGTACTTATCTAGGCACATTGTTTTCTTAAGGCTTCAGAGTCACAATTTTTTTTTAATCAATTTTATACATTTTTGTTCTATTAAATATATAAAACAAAGTTTCAGGCTTTTTCGGCCCATATCACCTAATTTTTTGTCATATTTCTTCATTTTATTCGATCTCCAGCAATCCTATTCCAGTCCTCTATTCTATATCTGTTTCAAGTCTTCTTCAACAGCATCTATTCATTTCTCCATATTTCACACCTTTCGTCATCGTGCTTGAATTTTACTTGTAATGCTTGATGCTTTATACATGTCTTGGATTTCTTATTTGTTTGTTCTTCTACTTCACCATTGCCGCGCATTCTTAATTCCTCCGTTCTATGCATTTTCGCCATCTCTGCATTAACTTGTTCCACCGCTTCTTCAATGTGTGCACGCACATCTTATTTTCATTCGATCTCTTGCAATCCTATTCCAGTCGTCTATTCCTGTTTCAAGTCTTTCTTCTTAGGTCATCCCCTTTTCTTCCTACCTCCTTCACCTCCAAGAACCATTTTCTTCACACTCCTTTCGTCATCAATTCTACCCACATCGCCTAATCATCGAGACCGCAGTGTTTGATTTTACTTGTAATTCATGGTGCATATTTACATAGAAAACTTTTACATAGAAATGAACTAGTTTTCGAAAAAAACTTTTTCATATAAACTCTTCTTTGAGAATGAAAAGTTGTTTAAGAGAAAATTCCAAGTCTAATTCTTGTAATAAGATAGATCGTTCTTTATTTATCCGCAAATACTCTTATCGCTATTGCAATTGCCCAATTGATGATTTTTTTTAGAACTTCCAAGCTCCAATGCGTCAGCTAGTTTCATGAAAAATTCTCAATCGGAAAAATTAGTTAATTCGTACCTATTGGTTCTTTGTGGTGTTATCGTTTTAACATGGTATATACATTGGTTGTGGAAGAGAAGATATTTGTATATTCATTCATGGAATATTCCAGGACCTCTTGCATTACCATTTATAGGTTCAGGATACTTATTCATATTTTCGACAACCAGCGGTAAGTGAAAACCTAGCCACTACCAGAGGCTAAACTCTTGACTGAGGGACTAAAGCTTCCCAAGAGAACAGATATGTTGTCTTCGTTTATGACAAAGCGAACGAGGAAGATGAAGACAAAATACCTGCTCCCTCGAGAAGCTGTACTCTATTTACCGTTAGCCACAGACAAATCTATTGAGTAACTCAAAGGAATAGAGAGGAAGTGCTCTAATGATTTTAAGTGGTGTAAAGAAAACAGCTAAATTTGATGTTATAATGTACTGCCAATCCGGCATCACCTGTAGAAACCAAAGGTTTTTAAAGTTTATGCTTAATTGTTATTGTGTATTCTTCAGGAATTCAAAACTTTATCGTTTTTTAGATATAATATCTGAAACTGTTCTCAAACTTCAAAGAAAATACCCAGAAATAGGTGCATTTTGGATGGGGACTAAGCTCGTGATTTCCGTGGCAAAGCCAGAGTACGTTGAAAAAATATTAACAAGTTCCAAGGCCTTGAATAAGAGTGGTCTTTACAAATTTGTATCTTTTGCTTTTGGAGACGGTTTACTAACAGCGAAAGGTAACGATAATTTTTTTTAACAAATTGTACCCAAGCTACTGGCACTATAAAATAAATTAGGAAGTATTGAAACCACTAAAACCACTTGGTACAAATCTGAATGGTGAGCCAGAAGTTACTGCCGATCGTTTTTACCATGAAAATGTGCATTCTTACACTTTGGAATAAATCTAGTTTGGCACAAAGCAATGAAGCTATTGTCCATAATTATTATAGGTCATTTTTATATATTTGCAATCCACAAATGGTTTTTTTATTTTAGTGTTTACTATTACTTTTTATGTTTAAGCTCAAAAATGGAGAAAACATAGAAAAATTATTATGCCAGCATTCAATGAGAGAATATTAAATAAGTACCAAGAGATTTTTGTGACAAAGGGAGAAGTTTTTGCTGACATATTAGAAAAAAATGACGGAAATAAAGAAATAGACTTTCTTGAGTTGGTTTCAAATTGTACGCTCGACATTATTTGCGGTATGTTTGACATTATTTTTAAATTTAAAAGTTATTTACATTCCTCTTACAATTTCACTTCGTACAAACAGTGACAACTGAATTGGAGAATTCTATTTTTAGAACTTTAGTTCTTTGCGTTAGGTTGGTGCGAAGCGACCGGGGATTATTCGCAAAAGATCTGACCGTAACGTTACGTTACGTTGCTGCGTTATGTGCATTGAGCCTCTCTCTCTCTCTCTCTCTCTCGTTTACGAAGCAGCGATTCATATGCTTCGGCCGGGAATCGAAACCGGGCCGCCCGCGTGGCAGGCGAGCATTCTACCACTGAACCACCGATGCTACATTAAAATTCTATGCAAAAGCTGGTATTCGCAGTGCTGGTGATATACTTGAATTCATTCGGATAAATTTTTTACTATTATTTCCATAATTTTTTGCAAGATTGATCTTTTTTAGAACTTTATTATAACTTTTATTCTTCACGTTAAGTTGGAGTGACCGGGGGTCGCGGCGCAAAAGATCTGACCGTTACGTTGCTGCGTTATGTGCCTGCGTTATGTGCCTGCGTTATGTGTTTACGAAGCAGCGATTCATAGGCTAGAGGGTCTCGGGTTCAAATTTTACACAAAGGTTGATAATATAATAGTATAATAATCGATTGTTGATAATCGATTAGGAGATATACCTTACAGTTACGCACTTCCGTTTAAAAAAAAAAAAAAATGCTGGAAAGATTCTAAATTATTCGATAGATTGAAGAAAAAACCGACGACAGAATTTTGTAACGAATAAATCCATCTACTACTCTACAACTACAACTTAATGATAATCGATTGTTAATCGATAAAAAATGATCGATTATTAATCAATTGATAATAATCGATTATTGATCGATTGGAAACAATCGACTTTTAATCGATTGGAAATATTCGAATATTCATCGATTATATACAATCAGTTATTATTCGAAGGTTGATGAAGGATTGATGATAATCGATTATTAATCAATTGAGGTTAATCGATTATCAATCGATTGATGATTATCGATTATTAATCGATTGTTGATAATCGACTATTTAATCTAGTGTTGATAATCGATTATTTAATCGATCGTTGATCGATCAGAGATCATCGATTATTATTCAATTGATGATAATCGATTGTTGATCGATTAGAAATAATCGATTATATATGGATTGTTAAATGAATTTTCATCCAGAGTAAATTAAATTCTTATATTAATATATGTGTATTTATTTATTGATTCAAAAAAATTGATTATTGCTTAAAAGGAACTGAAGTTCTTACCGTGTGTCCCGTGACACGTTCTTCAATTTTTTCTTGTATCGTAGTTACCCCACAGCAAGGTTGTATACTGGGGTGCCATTGACACTGAAATCTGGAAGATCTATTGTGCCTCATCACTTCTTTTCAGCTCCTGAGGAAAATCTTAGACTCTAAACTATTTCCCAAAGGAATTTTAGGATATACTCTCCACTTCCATCCAGTCAATCCAGTCAAAACTGTGTAGTTTGTCACTAGCTCAGGCTTGTTCTCACCTAGTTTTTGTTTCCTGGTATTACTTTTTGTTTGTCCTAGCTCTACTTGATCTTGCCAATTTGTAGAGATTCTTTCCGGAGCTGCCCATTTCTTTCAATATTACAAACTATAGCTGATGCAGCAAAAGGTTCCGACCCCCAAAAAAGGGTGTTTCAGTTCCTTCATTTGCTAGTTTATCTGCTATTTCATTTTTTTTTTCTCAAGTGTGCGGTGGACTCAACAGTGAAAAGACGATGCTGTTCTCGTCTGGGAGGCTGCTTTGCTATGGCGTGGTTTTTCCCAAGCATTAGTGATGTTTGTTTTCTGGCTCGTACACTTCTATCCCAGTCCCTTCTATTGCTACATGTACCATCGAGTGGCATTCTTCGCAAGTCCAGATGCTGCTGGGATCCCATTAACGCTGTTGTATTTTTCTGTCGGATTTTTTTTTATACCTGTGTATTGCAGCCACTAGGATCGGTGTTGCAAACAAAAAATTTCGGTTAGGTTAGGTTTCGTCTGTTATTATTGACGTGCTCTGATTCCAGGCTTCTTCATACAATAAACAGTTTCTTGACCGAGTGCTTCATTTGTTTGATCACATCATCTAGTAATACGTCAATCAATATTGAACTTAATGCTCCAGCCTGCCTCACACCTTGAGCTGTTACGAATTTTTCTGACTCTGTACCTGACATCAAACCCTCTTCTTTTAGAACTGTTCTGTATTGTTTTTCTAGGAATGCTATCCAAGGTTATTTCAAGTCTATGCTTACAACACATTATCTTCGAATGTGAAGCATTGTCTCATTGAATATATAGACTAGAGCTTTCATGGAAGGATTCCCCAAAAAATAACCTAGTGATAAGCCTGATAAGGGCTACTGGTCTCCCCACATAAATGGCACAACCAAGAGCACGGAAAGCCGAGGTGCAGAGGTCTTTAAGCGTTTGACTGTTGGTGCCGAACTGATCAATAGATAATTAGGGATTTTAGTTTTTTTCACTATTTTTATGTGTGAATAAAGTATCATTTATTTTAGAAACGGCACTAGGATTGGACATGAAATCACAAACCAGTAATTCAGATTTTGCTAAAAACATAGACAGGTAAGAAATTATTGATTCTTTCAATGAAATTTTTATTTAGCTGTTTAAGAACTGTCCAAAAAAAATAATACTCATCATTTTTTCTGGACTGATGGTAAAGATGTGGAAAATAATTTTGAATTGGAGACGAAGTTTTTTCAAAAAATGTTAACTGCAGTTTTCCCCGAATTCTTTTGAATAATTTAATTTAAATTTTTTTCCTGGTTTTTTCCCTTTGCAGATCAAACCATGATTGTTAGAACCTTAAACGTCATCAATAAATGTTGAATGGGAAGCATTAGTTCATTCATTTATGGTGCAACTGAACTGCGTCAAATTACAAAAAAAAAATAATTCCGTACCTGAACAGCGCCAGGTATTTTTCTTACCTTAACTTGATCTAATATCTGTCTGAATAGCGCCAATATTTATTTCAATTTAAAATTTGTTTTAAATAAGATATTATAAAGTGTAAAATAATAATTATTTTTAAATTTAATATACAGAGGTACAAATATACATAGTTTATTCATGTTAAAGAAAACACAAAACATAGCTAGAAATTAATGGAGTTTGTACTGAATAATGTTTTTCTACATTCATGCAGAAAACAACACTTTTGTGATACACATTTAATGAAAAAAGTTGTTCTGCTTTGCACTAGTGTCATTATTGTCATGTTTGTGATGATTTATGACAAACATTAACATTTAAATAAAATAAAAATCCAGAGCAAGTGTCTGATCCTGCTCCAATACAGCGATAATATACAAGGTGTCCCACGACGAGTTAAAACTATCTGTATATGGCAAAATACTTATAGTAAAATCATGAAAATTTCTACGTTCCGGTTTATGGATGCGATCTTTTTAACTAAAATATTTTCAAAGATGGCAGACTTCCGGTTCTACCGGAAGTCGACTGTAACTTTGTTATTTTGAATGGAACACCCTGTATATTAATACATTTTTAAAATCTACGTAAAATTTTAGTATACTTTTGTCTGAAAACTTTTTTCGAAAAAAGCATATTTTTTGAGTTATTAAATTTTTTGTAAAAAATTTGATTTGACTCACTTGAAAACCCGCGTATATATAGACCTCCGCATCTCTAGGCCTTTCTTGAATTCACCGCCTTCTACTGCGAGAACAGTCAGGAACATTACCTGTTAAAGAACCTTTCTAGAAAGGTCGCATTCATAGTTTGCGACAGGACCGGCTTCTGAATCACTGAGTTCGTAACAATATGTTATTAAATTTATATTGTGTTTTTTCCTGATAGTTGTAGATACACTATAGGATGCTATTCGCATAAAACATAATTCGCATTAACATAAAAAGAGCCAGGATAGATGTAAATCTCCAAATTTAAATGGAACCGACTTTACAAAGTCAAAACGACCAATTTGTTTATTTTTAAATTGAACAGTTTAACATTCAATAAACTTTTGTTTATTATGTGAAACTTATTCTCTAACATACCTATTTTATTTTTGAATTATTGAATGTGCGTGAGCGTCCTTTCTATGTTAGTGTAAGCTTTCATCCTGTATTATATTTGACAGCAAGAATTCCAACTTTCCTCCTGATTTGGATCATTTTTGATAGCGTCTTTCCAATTCTAATAGTTTTTGTTTGTATTTCTTACATTTTGTAATTTTTGTACATAAATCCAATTAAATTGCTAACAATAGTTTCTGTCATTATCTGATAGTTAAAACTGAAAATCATTCAAACTATTTGAAACTAAATACAAAATTACTGTGTACATATATGTAAAACTTTGGGATAACTTTCTTTCTATTTGATTTTTATGTAACCCATTTTACCGACTATTTTTCAGAATTTTGGAAATCACAACCTATAGGGTATTCCACCTATGGCACCACTTGGAATTTACTTGGAATTGGTATCCACTAAGTAGGGAGTTTGATAAACTTTTGGAAACTTTCAAAAATTTCACTGGGGCGGTGAGGAATTGGTTTAATAATAACATCAAGTTACTTTTTATCATGTCTTCAACTTTTAGGTGATTAGAAAAAAGCTGGAGGTTTGTAATAACAAACAAAGCTCAGTAGATTGTTTTGCTTCCGCAAAGGAAAGAGGTTAGTTATGATCTGTTAAAATTTGACACCTAGTTTAATAGCCGCTCTCCTCTTTGGTTATTATTGGAGAATATTGATTTTCATTAGTTCCCCTCCAATCCTAGGATTCTATATTTCTATTGAGATAATGCTTCACAATCGAAAATAATGTGAGAGGCTGCTTCCGTTTCCATGCGTTTTCCATCCAAAAGATATTTTCATTAGGGTACAGTGACCGATAAGGATTCTCGTCACTCTCCTTATCTGGCCCCTGCTGGGGTTTAATATATCAGCGTCTCCGAGGGGTTTTTTGACCAGGAATTTGCTGTGTTCATGTTTCGGCACGTGTCTCCAGTACGACTGATATTTGGTTTCAATCCACCACGTGCAGCAGTTTTTGATATCCCAAATACAGGTTCAGCCCCAGTGAATGCACTTTCATACCCTGATTTTGCTGTGGTGTCTGTCTTTCCATTTCCTACAATACTCTTATTCCCCGAGACCTAATTAAAAGTTACTTTATTATGGTTAGACAAGGTAAATTATTTTTGTAGACAGTCCCAAACCAGTCTGGATCTGATCTGGGGACATGCCAAAGATTTTAGTGCTGCTTGACTATCAGAGAGTATAGGAATCTTTTGATGCAAAACTCTCCAACGATGCGTTGTCATAGATTCGTTTGTTTAAAACACAGCAACTTTCCTTCCTGACTGCATTCGT
>CAJUYH010004435.1:0-27274 GCA_910591685.1 Galerucella tenella
CGTACTTTCTGTACAGACTATAACTGTAAACGTTTCTATGTGTCAATTTGACATATTTTAGTTTTGTTCGAATACTGCAAAAAGATATTTTCTTCGCCCACCTATACCTTATTATTTATACACCCTGTATTAAGCTGTTTGATTTTGAAAATAAATAGCAAATTTTGGTGCACTATAATTCAGTAATAATGAATCATTATTTTGTAATTGTACAAATACAAGAAAGTGTTGTGGAGTTGGAAAGAATGTGGATGGAGGTTTCTTCTTCCATGCCACAAAATCTACATTCTTCTTCCACCACTATTTTGAGCTTTTTCAGGTGCCCATTCAGGCGACAATGTGCCGTTAGGCTCCCTGTTACTCTTAGCCCAGTTTTACTTTGACTTATGCATTCATTTAATCTCAACAGGTTGTAGTCACCCAGAAGATTCATTGATTGTATAAACCCTACTAGATCTTTCCAATGGTCAGATCTTCTCTTTTTCTCGGCTTTACCTATAGTTCATCTGCTATTTCATTTCCTTCTATTCCAGTGTGTCCTGGAATCCATAGTAAGGTGACCATTATTCTCGCCTAGTTCATTGAGGCATTCCCACACCATTTTGAAACTGATTACACAAGAGCTCAGTGCTTTAATGGCTGCTTGACTATCCGACATTATGATAATCCTTCTTCTGTATCTTTTATCAATATTAAACTGTGCGCACTTTCTTATTGCTTGGATTTCCGCTTGAAAGATACTTGGGATTTTCCCCAAGCTTTCAGAGTGTTTGGTTCCTGTCCCAGTTCCTTCTATTGCTTTTGAGCCGTTCGCATACCATTGAATGGCATTCTTTCCAAGTCTGGTCCCATTCCTTTTTGTTGCTTAATTACGTAACGAATTTCTTTGAAAAGTTATACTTTTTCATCATACCGTCTTGTGGCATGTCCCAGTTTATCTGATGATACAAGAAAGTTTCTACATCCTGAAAATTTTATATTCTTTTTCGGTTCATTTCGTGTGAAATATGAATAGAGATTTGCAAGCATTTAATGATCTTATTTGATATTAATGTACAGTTAAAATGATAAGTCGACTTCTGTAAATCTTTGGAATAATGGAAATGGAAGCTATTCTAGCTTGAATAATACAGCATCTATATTCTTAACATTAGCTTTGAACTTTATCACTTCCTAGTTAGATTTATTGCATTGAATATTTTTAATTTTCTTAAAAAGCAGTTTGAGTTTCTAGTAAGATTTGCAATAAGTCAATTTGTGTCAAAAAATCTCTAAATTTCTCCCTAAATTTTACCGCCTAGCCCCCAAATTTAGTGTTTTAAAGTTTTCTACTGTTTTTGTGCTAACTCTACATGCAATAATATATAATCTACAAGACTCAATTAACCATTTTGTCTTGAAGAGTAATCCAATGTCTATCGGGGTCTATAGCATGAGAAGTAGTTGTTTCTTCTTACGATTTACTAAATACGACAATTTTACAACAAACTAATAATACTTTTTAAGAAGTATATAAAAAGCACCATCTATAATCTTAAATTTTCGACCTTTTTTCGATAAAACACTCAGTATAATTGTAAACAATATTCTGTTAAATAAGAAAAGTTAGCTAAAATAAATTATGTAAAAGATCGTAAAGAAAATGTTCGATGGCCTTGCCTTTTACCCACTTGGTTGAGGATTTTCCCATTTAAGTTTTCACGCAGCTTTTCTTTTGTTAAATTCTCGCTTCTCTTGAGTTTCTACACGTCAAATGCAGAAACATAAAAACAAAACATCAACAAGACCTCTAGCAGAAACTACACTAAGAAAAAATGTTGACACACAAAAACTATAACGTTCCCAGAATTTTGAAGTGTGTTATTCATAAAAATATTCTAAAGTTTATGATTCTTTATTAGTTTGGGAACATTTTTCGAATTATGTATAATAGGCCAGACGATAGGGGGTAACAGCTGCAAGTAATTAGAAATACGGCTGATTTTTTTTTCATAGGTACCTTAAAGTATGTAGATTAATATAAAAAAAAGTTTACCAGTCTATTGATTTCCCAAATTGGAAAAAGTAATCACCAAACTTTTTTTTTCGAAAATCTTCAATATTTCGCGCTGGGAGGAAGATGGAGTAAAATAAAAAATACCACCGTGTAGGGGGAGTGTTTTGCAACAAAAAAGGTCACCTATGTTTTTTTCCTCCGTTCAATGGTTTATCCGGAAAAAATTCGGTAAACTAAGTATGTGTTCCGTATCCGCGCGACTCTATTTTCTGAAGCGCGGCGGAGTACATTATAAACACCCTGTATATTTGCATATTTTTGAAATCCTCTTAATGAACTGATTCCAACAAACTAAATAATGTATGGTCGGTTATGAATTATACAGGGTGAAATTTTAAAATTAATAATTTATTACACTTGAAATATTGGTACTTTTTTAAATTAGCTAAATATGGATTTATCAAAAATCTAAACTAACTAATTATTAGACGTATTTGTATATTAAACGAAACCTGCTACGCCCATGAATTTTATCATATATACCTAAAAATGGCCTAAAAACGCCAAAAATTAGACAAAATCGGTAAATAATGTGGATTGTTTTAAATCGGTAAATAATGTGGATTGTTTTCTATTCTGTCAGTTGTTGATGTGTTGACAGTTTATACTGAAAAAGTAAAATCTTTGTCAAACACTCTTTCCTTGTCGATATAACAATGAAATATTACGTACGTACGGGGATAACTGCATAAGTCAAGTTGAAGTGGCAAACTTATTTAATCACAGGTATCCCGAATCGCCTAATATTTCACAAAGTACTGTGTCTAAAATTCATGCACAATTCAGAGAACTTGGACATGTCAAACCATTGAAAAGAAAACCACACTTCGTTGAAGATGATGTGAAAGTGGATATTTTGTTAAGTGTCGAAGAGAATCCAACTTCAAGTACGCGTCAAATTGCCCGTGAAAATAATTATAGTCATACAACTGCTCTAAGATGTCTTCATAAAGAAAAACTTCATCCCTACAAATTAACTTTTGTGCAGGAGTTAACAGAAGACGATCCTGATCGTAGAATGGATTTCTGCGAAAGATTGATGAATAAGCTGAACAGAAATGAGATAGCTCTTGGTACCACTCTTTTTTCTGACGAATCAACATTCACATTGAATGGAGAGGTAAACCGACAGAACTTTAGATATTGGTCAGCAGAGAATTCTAATTGGATGCGTGAGACCCATACTCAGTACCCACAAAAGGTGAACGTTTGGGCCGGTATCATAGGCGACCATATTATTGGTCCTATATTTATAGATGGAAATTTGACAGCTGAAAAATATTTAAATATGCTTAGAATTGAAGTTATTCCTGCGTTGGCAAACTTATATCCCAACGCAATAGATCCTAGCTTACCGAATGAAAATGTTTGTTCCAGCAAGACGGGGCAACACCCCATTATGCTTCAATGGTAAGAACTTATTTAAATGAAATCTTCCCCAATAAATGGAATGGACAAAGAGGTACTATTGAGTGGACAGCTAGATCGCCAGACCTTACGCCGTTAGATTTTTTTTCTGTGGGGTTATCTCAAGAACAAAGTATATGCAACACAACCATGCAACTAGCATTGTAGACCTCAAAGACAGGATAACTACAGAAATACGGAATATTTCACCTCAAACTTCAAATAAAGTTAAGGAGGAGTTCTATAGGAGACTGTGCTATTGCCAACAACTAGGTGGAGAACATTTTAAGCATTTATTTTTTATGTATTAAAATCAAATACATCAGGTATTTTATGTATGTGTTTAATAACTGTAAAAATAAAAATTTCACCCTGTATAATTCATAATTGACCATACATTATTTAGTTGGTTGGAATCGGTTCATTAAGAGGATTTCAAAAATATGCAAATATACAGGGTGTTTCATTAAAAAAACAACACCGACTAAGGCATAGCGCACAAATCAATTCAAAAGTTGACGTGTCTCGGCATTTCTTATAATTTTCTAAAATAATGACAGAAATAATTTTATTTCATAAGTGGTTTCCACACTGTATATTAAGTACTGCAACTTTAATAAAACTGAAGCCTAAAATTGTTCAATTTAAAATTATACATTGCTTTTTTTTATTGTGTATAAGATATAGAGTAACTCACGTAGATGTAACAGCCTCCTATAAATTTACGTACCATAAAATGGGAAGTTGATGGCGATATAAAATGACGGCGTTGTTGAAAGAGCCTCTATAAAACGGAAATGGACATTATATAGGTACATAAACTAAGAATAAGGATCATATAAAAGCCGTCTCGCAAAAGGACATCATTGTCAAAATTATTATAAAAAAAAAGAACAATAATATTAATCATTTTAACATTAAAATAAATGTAGAGATTTAATTTTGCTTTTTGCTTTGCCCGGGTTTGAGCTAGAATAAGTGCATCAGCCAATATTCCAAATCCAAAAATAGTATTGAAACTTTCTCCGGTCTCGCAGGAGGCAGGAAGAGCAAGCAGCAACTCCGTCCACAGTTTGCGTACATAGGAACAGGGTAAAGTCTGGGAAACGAACGCTAATTCCCTGGGCAGGACTTTCGCAGGAACGAACGGGAGCAGCATCACTACCGACTGTATCGATCTGGTTGCTATGGAAACACGACCACAGGTCGTCCTTTTCTCATCCGCGATATCAGGGTCGGATCTGTTAGGGGGTTGTTGGGTGCGGGAGGAGAAACGGGGCGTGTAATTTTTTTTTCAGAGTTAATCCTATTTGGGACAAAGTGCACAATTGTTGACGTTTGAAATTGAAAATAAAAAATTTAATAGGGGCGTTGCTAGAGCTATTAATGGAGTACTTTGATCAACATTTTGGAAATATGTAGTAGGCCTAGCGATAGAGCATCAAAATAGTAAGTTTTTGAATCTAACTTATTATTCATAATTCATCTTTTGACACGATTACTCAATAAGCTTTCGTGTTATTAACAAAATCATAGAAAAAATGTTTCGTTTTAAATGTTTATAACAATTTCGTGAACGAAATTTACGAGTCGAACAAATAATCAAGTTCATATTACGTAATGTCTTTTACCCGATGGCACAATCCGTTTCCAACCAAGATTTTTGTTATAAAAATGTACCTATTGCTTGGTCTATATTGGTTTAAATAATCTTCAAGTTCCAGCTTCAATCTAAAATGCCCTTTATATTGTTAAAAATAAATTTTAATTGTGTTTCTTACTACCTTATTGGTTGTTTTAAAGTGTATTTATCATTATTCAACCTTTATTCCACTTCAATACAAGAATAAAAGAGTATGAAAACGAAATACTGAAAATAATAGAGAGACTCGAAAAAGGGAAATGTTGCTGGAGAAGATGATATGGAGGCTGCAGAGCTACTAGAACCATTTCATCTGATCTCCATATTTAGGCCAAAGCATCTAGCCTGTTGAAGCCTGATTAGGATATAAGTATACCTGTTTCAGGTATTTGAGGAGCTGGCGGATATCATAATATTTCTGTCCACTTTCTCTACCTTACTCCTATCTATCTATCAGACTTAACAAATTTTTGGCTGTGTTGAGGCGTTTTTCGAGGCATTCTTGATATTATTATTAATAGTTTTTAGGTGTTTATTGATTTTAGAAGAACTTTCGACACAAATAATACAAAAGAAACTAAGACACAAGACTTATGTTCTCCAAACAGGCCTTTTGGACAGGCCACTGTAACTGTCTGAATTATAATATGTAAATTTAACTGGCAGCTTCATGTCAGTGCCGGTCAGGCCGCCAGTGGCGTGGATTGTAGGAAGGACTAAGTCTGTTCTTATTTCCTTAATCACATTACTAAGTATAATAGAAAATATTTTGACATAAATTGCTCTGAAACTGATATTTATATTTAAAATAATCATCCTGTAGATGCGAAATATTATTTTTCTTTGATCTGTATTGTAGATACTGTTTTTTTTGTTTTCGAAATAACCATTGGTTCAATATACATATTTTATCAGGTTTTCCCAATAATATAATTTGTTTGAATACATTTATTGGCTGTTTTTTTTTTCGGGTTCATCGAAATGGAATTAAAGTAAATTAAATTTTATATATAGCGAGCATCAAAAATGGCTTGCTTCTTTTTTAAACAAGTTCTAGTAAGTTTATTTTAATATAAATGAGAAAATTTAAATTGCTTTAGAATTTTATTTTTTTTTTAAACTTTTTTGTAACTTCAATTCCAGTAGTTTTATTGGGAGAGATTTTTAAAAAAAATACCCTCCAAAGCCACTATTTTTATCAAAATTTTCGTCTGTGTAAGAATTATGTAATTCTTTATCTACTAATGATAGGTACTTCTTTTAAAGGTTTTTTATTTGATCGTAGAAAAAATATATGGCGAAACTCTGGTAGCCTCAGCCTCCTGGGCATATTGTGGATACTCCTGTTCTTTCACCCACCGTTTTAACCATGACCTCGTTAAGCATCTGGGGATGCCCACAGCAGGTTCGGGTCCGTTTATCAGAGTTGACGATCCTGCTTTTGCAAGTTCGTCAGCTTTTTCATTGCCTGCGATTTCTTTATGACCTGGGACCCACTCCAGTGTTACACTACACTGTTCCGAGTCGCCAGTCTTCTAAGTTTTTCGCTGGATTCCCATACTAGCTGAGATATCACCCTATAGCTCTGAAGTGCTTTATTACTTTACAAACATAATCAATAAATGTATATTTTTAAAATTTCTTAATGTGATCCTTAGAAGGATATTTTTAGATAGGTCGTCAAATTTTAGTTTGAAAAGTAGAAGTTATGAAGGTGTTTGAAATTACTACTAGTGCCAGCTGATTTTGTAAAATTATTTTCAAAATTACAACCACTTTTCAATAGAAGAGATTTCAAAAGCATTGTCGAAACTTATAAAGCAGACAAAAGTAACAATACTTTGATAGGTCGTGAATTGTTCTTTATTTAAGGTAAAAAAATACAAAATTATCAATCATCTTTATTAATTTTCAAAATACTCCATAAAAATAGAGTTACAATTTTCCATTATTTACATTTTTGAAGTAGATACCTAACCTAACTACCAAAAGATCCAGAATGAACTCCAGAAAATGCATTTTCTTCAAACTTGATCCTGTACTATCTGTAATTCTACATTTTCTTCTTCTTTCATCCCATTTTTCTAGCATTGATCCTTCAAAGAAATTTTTACACACTTCTCCATTGATCAGCGCTGTCTTTATCTAAATTTGGAATGTTATTTTGTGAAGGATAAAATAAATCAACTAAAAAATATTTCAAACTTTATTTTAAAATATTTTAAACATTTGTAATACATTTTTATAAAAACATTTTGAGCGCATAGCTATGTCCAGACTCCAAGGTGGTTCCATATTTTCATCTTCATCCTACTAAATTATTAATAAATAAACATTTAAAAATAACCTCCTAATATAAAGTCCCATCACGTACGACAATGGTTATAGGATTTAGTCGCAAGTGCAGCAGTGTCTATCTTTAATCAACCACCCTATTTAGAGCTTGAGGGTGAGCCTGCATAAAACATTCACCCTCATAGACGATCGCCCCTAACGTTTTAAGGACACAGGATTGATCCCGACTACCCTCTTTGACAGGCCAGGACCTCTTTCACACATTTTATTTATTAACATTAAATTTTTAATGATATACATGGAGTTTATTTTATTTTATTTATTTTTTTGTTAAAATATTTTATATTTTTTCAAAAATTTGTTGATTAGTTTCAAGTTTATTTGTATGGGAAGGATTCAGATGTCAAAAATTTGCATCAAATCATTTTTAAGGATCAAAAGTCCTTCCCTGCCTGCCAGTCGACTATTATAGAGGGTTGTTACGTCACCCTTCACGCTAAAAATTTTGCTCCTTGTCGGGAGCAAGGATTTTATTTTGTGTTTGTTTGTTCTAGGACGAATCCTTTAGTTTACGCATTCCTTTTATATCCCTTTAGGGTTAGTAAAACCTTTTAGAGTGTGAATAAAATTGTTCGAAGAATGGATAAAACAATTTGAGAACGTAAAAGGATTTCAAAATAATATGTAGTTGTTTCCCATGATTGGCACTTTCCATTTTAATTTATAGCTTTGACATTGTTAAATATTGTTCGAATAAAAGTTTTGACGTTACAAACTACTCCTGTCAGATCAATAATAAAAAAAATTGTCATTTAGACATGATTTAGACCATAGATTTAGACGTTTCTCGAGTTGTTGATGTTGCCACGGTAACTTTAAAACACGCGCGTTTTTTAAAGTTCGATTTAAACACGCTGAGGCGTGCTTTAAATAGGTAAAATGATTCACCAATAAAAAAAATGAATATTTTTCAGAATTAATTTTTTTATATCAAATATTGTAGTTTAAAACACATTCACTGCCAGGGGCCCATGGTGACGATTAACCGTGTGCCACTTATTAACAATCACTGTGTGACAATCAACGCCTCTCGGGCGGTTAACGTCATATTTTTGTTTGTTTATTGGGTTATGAAATTATTTTTGTTGTAAATACATTGAAAAATTAAAAAATAAAAATGGTTTACTAAGAATCAATATTATAAAAAACAAATATGAATAAAAACTTTACGCATTGTGATAAAAATCCTCTAAGATAGTGACCGAGATCCTTAACAAAACAAAATTTTTACACGGCTTACCAATCCACACTGAACGGATAAATCTTTCTGCCGTTCTATTAGAAACTATACAAGAACGCCTCTCCGGCGGTCTCGGCGTTTTTATCGAAATCGACCGAACGCCCCTAGGGCGGTGCTGGCAGTGAATGTTTTTAGTTGAAGATGATAATGTTGTTAAAATTTGTTGTAAAATGTCTGCTCTTGGCATTCACCGCGTGCCTTATGACAGAATATCGAACATAAAGGCTCACAGTGAACACTAGGAGAACGACAAACGTCGCAGAAGAGATGAAAATCTGAAAGACATGCATCCTTCGAACTCACCTGATTTGTTCTGATGACGTTTGTTGATTCTTAGCGATGACATTGACATTTTAACAATATATAATACAGTTGATGAATTTGTCGAGAAGTAGGTTCTGATTAAAGATGATGTCTAAAAATAGAGTTTGCGTGCATTATCCAATTAAATGGTTTTAAATATTTTACACAAAAATCAATGGAAAATTATTTCTGTGATTCATTCCACTTAATAATAATAATTGTCCACCATTTTTGTGTGTCACACATGCAAGAAACGCTTTAGCAGCCGTTAATTATCAGCTGTCCTCGCTTAGCTATAGTTTGGCAAGTTTATCTGAAACTACGGGGCATCGGTAAGAGGCGAGGCATGTATGTCATAAACGTACCTATTTTACCAAGTAATTTGAAAATACAAAGGTAACTGACCAGCGCCTCTGGATAAATCAATATCAGTCAATTGACGAAGTGAGAGGGAAGAACACACGCACGCGCTTGCCAATAAGTAGTCAGCTTTCGATAAAAATCACCAATTAGGTAATTCGGAGGGATTACCACATGATTTTCGTACAACGCTGCCAGAGCTTGAAGAAGCCCGTAACAAATTTGGAAAAGTGCTCATCTTTTAATATTCATAAATTGAAAAAATATTATTGATAGAAAAAATGCAAGGAAACAAGCACATTAAAGAATTAACGTTTAATCATATCGTTGATATTGTGTGTCGGAACCTTGGCTTGAGTTGTCCAGGACAAGGCTCGCCTGCACATTTAGTAGTAGTAGTAGTTGTTAATAATAAAAAGTCCTTTTTCTAATTATGATCACTACATACTTAGCACTTTAGCTTTTCCATAGTTAAACGTGGCAATATCGAATGTTTTCGATTGCTTCTTTTCACGGCTTCAAATAAACTTGCCAAAGTCTACGCTAGCTCGTGCATCTAATAAAGCTAAAGCTAACTACTCACACCATTCCAAAAATACCTTTATTTTGATATGTCACAAGGTGAAGTTTTTTTCTTAAATTTTCTAATTCACCCCCAAAATGTATGTATTTATATTGGGGAGACGTTCACTGAGACCTTACCCCCTTACTAGTACTAAATATAAACTAAATGGGAATAACTAATTTGTAATGAACTCTTGGTGACAAATATTCATCTTCAAAAATAAATTTCGAATTACTTAATGTACTTCAATTAGCGTTTGATTAAAAATAGACCTCTTTAAATAAACGATGTCCCTGAAGTTCTTAGCTTGCGTGACCATTCATACTAAATTCTCCCTCTACCTCGGCATCATTGCAAACATCAATTTCATGAGACAAACACTAAAACCAATATTACGGAAAGAATGAGGTGTTTAACCACTTTACTACCAAACAGGACCGTCTTAAGTGTCACAAAAACAGGTTTCTTATTTATTAGAATAAACTAATAAGTCAGATGCAATCTTATCATGCGAGTCATACGATTCAACAAAGACACAAGATCTGCCCGTTATGTTACGTTGCTTCGTTATGTGCCTTGCTTGTGCGTGTGCTCTCTCTTGAGTCTCTCTCTCGTTTACGAAGCAGCGATTCATATGCTTCAGCCGGGATCGAACCCGGGCCGTCCGCGGGGAAGGCGAGCATTCTACCACTGAACCACCGATGCTAAATTAAAATTCTATGCAAAGCTGGTATTCGCAGTGCTGGTGATCTACTTGAATTTGTTCGGATACATTTTTACTATTATTTCCATAATTTTTTTTGCGCGATTGATCTTTTTTGTTTATTTACAGCAACGGTAGTCAAGGGTGCTATTCTCGAGTCAATTGCGTATACGAAATTTGATGGTCATCGATAATTTGCGTATGACTTGTAGTTGTAGGTATTCTCGAATCGTAGTATACGAAATAAAGCATCCGCCAGTCGTACGAATTCACACGTATGGGTACTAGGCATACGAATCTTCTATGCGAGTGCGAGTTTTCATAAGGGGCATGCGCATATGGCATCTTATGATCAAAAAGAAGGGATTCACCTCTTTTTTTTGTTATGATTGTGTAAAGTTTAAAATGAAATTTCAAATTGATTTGTTTTTTGTTTGATGTGGGTAGATGGACAAGTCAATTTTATGTGAATAAGAAATATCTCAGTTGAGTTGAGTTGAGTTGTGGATGGCTTTTAATAAAATCCACCAACTCCTTACGCTGATCGGATGTTTTGTTTCCCTTTGTTTTCTCCATTTGATAATATTTCTATGAATTCAGTTAAATCTAATTTTCCGTGTGTTATTTTCAACAGGCAACTAAAAGATAGATTCAAGTCAGAACGTTTTCGCGGTTTTTTCGTATATAAACAAAATTTTTATTATTATTATATTGTAAACATGTTGTAAACCATGAGAAAATTGACACATTGGCAGTTTTGGTACAGTGTTGTTAAGTTTTCATTCGACCAAAAATTACGTAGACGAATGAAGAAGTCGTATAGTGTTCAAGAATGCACATGAGTCTTAGTATACGATTATTTCCATACGTAAAAGTTCGAATACGCTGCGTATACGTATTGTTGCGTATGACTTCGAGAATAGCACCCCAGGACGGTAGGATGTGTTTACTAGTTTCTAAGTTTAACACGTTGGTAAGTGATTTACTTACCGTTCAGACGTCGAACAGTAATAAAGACAGTTTCACCAAAATGCAAAATATATTTTAAGCTGATCGAGAAGTATAAATGTCACTTTTGACATTTCGTTCATTTCGAAGAAATTTTAATTATTTTATTCGGAATTTATTTCAATACGATCGCGCAAAAAATGGTATAAGCATCTCGAACGTTATGGGTAATTAATGGGTAATTACAACGTTTGCATGTAGATTCCTCTCGTAAAATTGGACAAAATGATGTGAGGATTAAGGGGTCTAGCACATTTACTTTTCGAAATACAGGGTGTTGAAATTTTGAAAACTTGAATGTTTTAATTCGATAACTTTAAAATGGATGGATGAATTGATTTGACATTTGGCAGGTTGTTTTTAAATGTAAAAGGGCATATTTTGATAGAAATAGTAGTTTGTGCAACTAGTGTGGATATGATGGCCATATCGCACGAGGACGAAGTTTGAGCACGACGCCGTAGGCGGAGTGCTCAATCCACACGAGTCGAACAGCATATTTTTTCTACGACCCACTGAAGAAAAAATCTAGAAAATAAAATTTTTTATAAACTGTAATATAACTTCAAATTGAAAACAAGATACAGACTAAGTAGCTTTGGGACATAAAAGAGTGAAAGCACCATCAAAGATTCAGCATAAATGTCTGGAAAGGTGTAATCGGCTTGGACCACTAGTATACCTGGCTGTTTAAAAGTTTTATCTTGGAAAGAATTTTTGGATAAAGCTACACCTACACTAGTTTTCCTTTGTACACATTTTTTAACTACTTTCTATGTGGTCCAAAGTACTGGTTCGGATTTTTATTTCCTTCTTGTATAAATCGCGTGAAGATGCAGGAAAAATAAATTTCATTGTTTTTTAAGAAAAGAAGGTGCTGTTTCTGAGTTCGACTCTGTGTTATGACACACAAGACTTTTATAAGTCTATAAATTCGAGTGTAATCGGAAGTTACCGGGAACTAAAGGGTTTCTGTGTGTTTTTAAAGGGTTATATTCTGTATATCGATCTCCATTGTAATCTTAAATAGGTTGTCATAGGATTGTTCTTTTTTATTTCTTTTATTTGAATATTATAAAACTTAAAAGATGTTTTTGTAAATTTTTCCTTTAGAAGACAGGACTATCCTTTTTTAAATATCATTGTAGGTCATGTCCTAAGCTCCTACCACTTCTTTCGAAGTATTATTTGCCAATATATACCGGGTGGATTTTCTTAATATATTCACATAAAAGTAAGAAGAAATTTGCAAAATTTTAAATATTTTTCATTTACTGAAAATTTGAATCTACTCAAACAAAAGGCAGTGGTAATTTTTATAAAATTTGATAAGTATAATTAGTATAATTTGATAAGATGTTTTACAAAATAGTTTAGGAAAGTCACCAAATATGGAATAGCATCCTTATATGGAATGCCTTCATTGCTCTAAGACTATAAGTATGAAACGCAACACTCGACCATCTTCTGTCTACTAACTATCGCACCCACACCATCGAGTCAGTTGCGCGAATGCTTCACGTGTGGCAAGCGTGTTTTGTTTTGTTGTCGTGCAGAAAATTTTAAAGGTAAGTAATAAACGAGTATTACCAGCTGTTATGTTTGTTTACGTAAGTGTTATACTATTTAGTATATCGGTATTATGTTTATTTCACCATTTTTTGTCATTAAAATATTGTGATTTTAAAAAATAATTAGAAGAGTTTGAACTAGTATGAAAATCCAAATATGGACAGTCGTCGGTGTCTAATTATGGAATATTAAATTAAATGCTTGATGTGTGGGCTCTGGGCACATTATGATTGTGCTGGTCCAGAGTTTGATACTTGGATCTGTCACTTTTGCAAGTAATTATGTAACTTCTTTCATTTATCACAATATATTATATTTTTTAATTGATCTCGAAGATATTAATGTCCATTTTTGTTATTGTTATGTTGATTTATGCTTATATTCCATATATGGATACCTATTCCATATTTGGTTACTCATTTGTGATTTTGTTTTTTGTGTTAGATTTTAATTTGATAACTAATATATTTGATTAAAGGCTGTTAATGACTACATATAAATGTATGACTGATTAGTAAAAACATTAAACTGATTTAATTTATATGAAGTTTTTTTTTATATCCCAAAAACAAAATGGTATTCCATATTTGGTGACTTTCCAATTATTTCTAACGAATAAATTGAATTCTGAAAATAAAAATTATTCATTTTCTCCTGACCCAAATTCTTATCCACTAATCCACTCGGCATTGAAATAAAAAATACTTAATATCCCCTTTATAAGGATTCATTTAAAAAAAAAAACATGAAGGATAATCACTTTTCAGACTTCATACCATTTCAACGGGACAATCTGTACAACAAATAGTAATCAACTACGATTGCGGTTAATATCAGCTGTTCAGTCACGATACCCTGACGTGCGTCTGGATGTGACGTCAAAACATCATCGAAAGACGTGGGTAACGGTAGGAGGGGGTGGAGAGGGGAATGGGGGGTAATGGCGGCTGGTAAAAGTCGAAGTTGTTTATAACGACAGATATAAAGGATACTTACATTTTTATAATCGATAATTAATATGTATGGGGATAGAATGCATGAGCAAGAAAAACAAAAATAGCTCCTATATTGTGCAGAGACCTGACAGGGAAAAATTGGGAATGTAACCCAAGGATTCTGACATGGAATCTCTCCAGAAACCAAAGACTAGCCTGTATATACAGGAGGAATGATAACATATCCAGCGGGGTCTATGGAAGTGATTCTTAACTTCCCACTAGCATATATTCAAAACAAAATACTGTAACAAGGGGAGATAGGACTAAATGAGCTCCCCTGGGACTCAACAGGAATTAAATAGAAGTAAGGGGGCAGAATAGATATTTTAGAACTCCCCAATTTACATACATTGTTCTGGGATCTCAATAATACATACAGGGTGTACCAATCTTACGACAAACTTCGGTATATGGGTTATTTCAAGAGATATCAAAAAATTTTATCAACAAAAATAGTAGATGTGTTGAAGGTCCGTATTTTGAAATTATATCGAACTATACAGAGTGCTGCATAACTCCGTTACAAACCAAACATATTATTTTTCGAATGGGAACCCCTGTATATTATACCGAATTCGGATTGTTTACATTTTTTTGAAGCTTTTGATATAAAGTTTTGCCTCGTTATACAGAGTCCTTCAAAAGATATGGACACATTTATGTGAAAATCGTAGGTAAATCAACGCTCTGTAGCTTGTACGTTGAAGAATGTATTTTGCCAGAGTTTCGTAGCATGGTGCAATATCTCCGTATCCTATTAAATTTCAATTATATTCTTTCTTGTATACAGGCTGAACGGAAACTCGAACATGTCATTTTCTTTCTTTTTTCAAATGGAACACCCTGTATTTTATAGCAAAAATAGAGTCTTCGATTATGTAACTAATTTTTTTCAAGCATTCCCTATACCCAAAGTTTATAAAAACACAGTTATTTTGTAATATTTATTGTAAACTATAATTATTGACCTATTATATGAAAGCAATAAACGTTGTATGTAACAAAAAATCCTAATTAATGATACATTTTAATGAAAAATCATTCTAAACAAAACTAGCTACTAAAAGTATAATCCTAACCGTAATATTAAGCTGAAGGTTCAAAGTGTTCACCGTCAACATCAATGAATTGCTGTAAGAGGGGCCCAACTGATTGGCCAGCTCGGTCACCCGATTTAACAAAAGTATATTTATTCTTTTCGGGTCTTGTAAGGAATAAGTTTATAAAATCCCCGGCTATTAGAGATGACATAAAAGAGATAATTAGTGCGGCATTTCGATCTGCTAACGTTGATATGCTGAGAAATGTTAGTCAATCATTTGAACTATTCTGCAGCATTGCATTGATGTTAACGGTGAACATTTTGAACCTTTAGTTCAATATTACGGTTGGGATTATACTTTTAGTGGCTAGTTTTGTTTAGAATAAATTGTTCATTAAAATTTAATATTAATTAGGATTTTTTGTTACATACAACGTTTAATGCTTTCACATAATAGGTCAGTAGTTATATTTTACAATAAATATTACAAAATAACTGTTTTATATCATAAAACATAACCTCGAAAAAGAAAATTGAATTAAAAAAACGCGGCCTCTTTGTCCAGTCGAAATCCCTTCAACTAAATAGTAAAATTCAAGAGTTTTATCAAGCATTGACGATTTCTTTAAAATTAAAAAAAAGGGAGCTGCGGATGACGTATAGTAAGTATCAGCGGGTGACACGTGGCAAAAGTAAAAGAATAAAAGTAAGGGGGTTAGGAGGGGGAGGGTACGCTTGGTCGACGTGTGTGTATTAAATGAAAATCAGAAGGGGCCCGATTGTCACCCTTTGTTATATCAGTGGTGGACGTGCTTTTGATGGGACTTTATAAAAAATAGGGGTACGGGTTGATAAGAATTTTCAGAGAAAAGATCCAGCATTTCAAAGATATTTTTTTCTTACATCACCAATACCACTTTTCCACATGTTTATGACTTAAATTGTCGTATTTAAATAACAAATGTCAGAAAATTAATAGACTAGAGGTGGGCACATTTTTAGCACCGTTATTTTAAATATTTCAATTTATAGATTGATACAATTCTGGAAGACTAACGATTTTTAAATTTTCACAAAGCTGAAGGCAAAATAGTTTTTTCATCAACCCTCCTCTTCTCAAAAAAAATCTCTATAGCGTGGGAGGGGTTTTTTTTAGTGAAAAATATCTGTAACGCCACTGTCCTGATTATGCAATTAGGGTTTATAGAATATAAAAGCGTGTACAACGTCTAGCTACATTGATTTTTTCCTTCTATAACGTTCCTAAAACTTTCAGGTTTTAGTAACAAATTTAAATATGTGCAGATAACAATAAGAATATACAGAGTGAACCACTCAAACCCAATTAGTTTTCGTGTCTTTATCCTAACTTTTTTTTTCTATTCAATCGTATTGAGGATAAAATTTTAAAAGGTTGGTCAAAGATTATTTATTCTTATTTCCTATTTGCTGTTTTGAATGATCCACTATATATATGTACGGAAAATGGTACGAAGATGTAGGTATGTACCGGGTGGCCAGATAAAAATGCTTACTGTCTTTGTACATAAATAACTATTTTTCTCTCCCGTCAAAATTGCATAATTCTGTCTTATTCAGACAAACTTTACTCACTGTTTATTTATCGATTACCGCAGTAGTTTAACAAAAAGGGAAAGGGTAAACTATTAAATTTGATCATGAGAGAATCAAAACATTAAAGTTTGTTGTAGATCGATTTTTCGTGTGATAGGTACGGCTGGAGTTTGAAAATTATTGTTCACCTGCAAATTTTGTTGTTGACTGTCTGATGTCAAGTTCGGTTATTGTTTGTATTGGTTTTTAAAAAAGGTCAAGTGTGTATTAACAAAGACAATTTTTTTTACAAGCACCATTAAAAAGACAAAAAAAAAGTTCATTGGCAAAATACTTAAAATTGACATGTTCGTTAGTTTCCGCACTAGTCCTAATTTGGGGCTCATGCCACAAACTTCTGTGCTAAGTATTACTTAGTGTACCCAGGAGGGGTTTTTTTTAAGGAAATTTCCTCCTCTTTTCAAATCTTTTTTTTAATTTGAAAAATCTTCATCAGATTTTGAGATATTTGCAAAAAACTAAACCCCCCTTCTTTTTTTAGTTAATTGTTAATAACTCTTGCATTTTTTCTTTGCTTAACTTCATTTTTTTCAAAAAACATCTAGATGCCATCCCGAATCGAATGACACCTCGATCATAATTTTCGGAAACTGCTGAAAAAAGTTGGCCAAAAAGGCACTTGTTGACTAGACAAAGAGGTATTTCTATGAATCTAAATAAGAAAAAATGACCAATTTATTTTGATTTAAATTAATAGCTGACAGAGAAATTGATTTTTAGAGATATTGGAAAGTTTTATTTGACTAGCACCACGGAGAAGATTTCGTCATAGATTTTTGGTAATCATACAATGCTGTCATTGATTTTTTTTATTTTGAATAAGAACATTTTTGGTTCAACAATTTAGACTTGGAAATATACAATGACTTGTAAGATCCGATATGGTCTAGTGGCTAGGATACCTGGCTTTCACCCAGGAGGCTCGGGTTCGATTCCCGGTATCGGAAATTTTTTTTTTCTGCTTATTAGAAAATATTACAAAATTGTCAACTTACTAACAATCCCATTAGGTGGAAAGAAGGTTTATTTTATAAGAGCGTCACAGAGATTAAATTATTAGTGTTACAAGCTAATCTAATCAGAAATATTTAACAGAAATATATTTTCCATGTTTATAGCGTTTATCTGATGACACCTGCAACGATGTTTTTACAAATGAGTTCATGAAAGACACAAAAGAGGAAAAATTAGAGGTTTTCAAGGTTTTTTTTTAATATTTCTTAGAAAAGCGTGAAAATTTTGAATTTTTTTATTTCAAAAAAAGCCTAGACATATTTTGAAGCTGAGATTTGAGAAAAAAAGCAAATTTTCAATGAAGAGTTTAGGCTTTTATGTTCATATTTAAGTCGTTTTGAAGATATGAGGTAGGTACTATGTAGTTTGTGTGTATTTGTGTATCAATAAAGAATATTTTTTTGTCATTTAATAAGAAATAATCGAATTTTTGGTACGTGGTCTTTAGAAAAATGATATAATTAATGAAAAATTTTTATTAAATACGAGAGAAAAGGATGAATAAATTGTATATTGTATATTGTATATTATAATTTCAATTAAAACAGGTACTCCTTTATTTCAGCCTACAGTGTAGATGCTTAAATTAAAAATTGCAAAGAGTAAAATATGGATATTATTGAATATTGTGTTAGAATGTGGTTAAAAAAGATGGAAATTGGACTTAACTGGAAATAATGTGAGCTGAGAGATATTGAGAAAAGCCAACAAGAGGAATGAGGCAAAAATTTGAAAATTTTCATGATTAATATACGTAGAATCAACAAAAAAACTGAAATACTAATGTTTTTAGCTTTTGTATGCTAAAAAAATTGAAAATAATTTTAATTATTGAAAATAATATTTCTCAAAGATGCTTTTGAGGGGATTAAAATAAAGATACTTACCCGAAACAAATCTATTTACAAATAATATATTCAGAAAGTACTCAATAATTTTCACATACTTCACAATTTTAAAAAATTTAAAATTTTTTTTTATCAATTTAAATTAATTTTTTTGCTTTCTCCATAAATTTGAAACACTGTGTATCCTCAACTTTTTAACCCGAGCACTACATTACCACTAATATGCAGTAAAACTTACCAAAATTGGTAGTGCCAGACTTGTAGACGCCACACTGTCTGTTCACTATGTGAACGTCGCGACGTTAGCGGCGCCCGTTGCCACCCCTTGCGCGCAAAACACCCCCCCGGCACCCTCGAGTTTCAACCCCGCGACTTCCACGCCATCCGGATCCATCCCCACTCCGTTTGCACCGGACGACGCGATTCGTCACTGCATTTTGTTTTACCAGATATATGTTACAGCGATTTTTTGCTATTTTTTTCTTTTTTTGGAAAATTAATGAAGGTTTTTGGGCGTTGGTGGATGTACAGGGGGATCCCGTCGGCAACAAAACATCGAAAACAAAATACAATTCAAAGTGCTAGACAGTCGAATGCCTTTTTAAAAACAATGAACTATTTACTTTGAAACCATCATTTATTTTATCAGTGGCTTTTTGTTTTTGGAATTATCAAAGAAAAGGTACTTAAAGCATCATATCCAGCAATTTCTTGTACAATAAGAAATATGGTAAAATAATGGTTGAAGAGAAAATATAACCAGATGGAAAGTCTCAAAACTATCTTAAGAAAAGCTCAATAGAAAAAGGTTGAATAAAATGAGTAGTGGAGGAATCATAAAATATAAATTTCCAAATACGACTAGAGATTACCCACACCCTTGGATCTAGTCTTGTTAAAACGTATAAAAAAGTTGAATTTTTTCGTTAATTTGAATTTTTTTACAATAAAACACTCAATTTATTGCGTAAGGCCCAATAACTATTACTTATTATTGGATTTACAAAGACTTTACTTACCTGTGGAGCACATAACCTCAAACAAATTTGAAAATGATGAGAAAATCCGCGATATTTCACGCACATTCCTGATGAAAATCAGGTATTGTAGCTTCAACTGTGGAAAACTGATAGTGAGGAGACAGTGGGGTGGGTTGATATCGTACAAAGTCCATGCTGGCATCGATTTTTCATTGGGCGCACGCGTTTTGTTAAAGCGGGAATTCGAAAAATGAAAAAAACCGCAAAAATTATTTTTGTTTGTTTTGATTTGTTTGCAAAATTATTTAAAACGTCCAAGGTAAGATTGTTTTTTAGCAATACCTTTGATCCCAATACTGGGATGAAAATGTTAGTAGATATTTTTCGTGAACAAAAATTTTATCATACACAACTTATAATTTAATTTAATTTAATTATTTTTTTATTTTTTATTTCGACCGAAATAGGGCATAACTAATAAAAGATATTATTACAGAGTAGAAAAGTGATAATTAATGTTATACTAAACAAATTAGAACCAAAAATTGAATGAGCAAAATATAAAAAATAATATTTGAATTATTTTTTTTAAAGTCAAGTATTGAACATACTTGGGATCACTTCTAACATAATCCTCGGTAGTATAGTGGTCAGTATCCCCGCCTGTCACGCGGGAGACCGGGGTTCGATTCCCCGCCGTGGAGAATTTTTTTTTTTTTTAATTTCCATCATAAATTACGAAAAACATTTATTCAGTCGCCATTTTCCGAAGAAAATCTATCTTACTGGAAAAAAACCACTTTTTATACGATTAGTTAACTCACTCATAACAGAATCAATATCTTCCTTACTAACAAATATAAAAACAATCTACTCGTTAGTAGATGGCAGCAGTATCGCCTTATTAAGCTTTACTTAGCATCTCGCTTCAAATAGTACACCGAACTATGAGTTCAGTAAGATCATACTTCACAGGATCATTTCTGTAGTAGATCTTCACATACTCTCTACTCAAACGTAGAGTTATCGTAACCATGATGACGAGAAATAGTCTCGGACTCTGAGCGTGAGGCAGACACTCTGTGATATTTTATATTTCGCAATGTTGTCACACGATGATCGTTCACTCCTTTACTTGTAAAGGAGTTATGAGTTCGAGACAGTCCGAGTGGTTACACCTAATATAATACAAACATAATTTTGATCATCGTACTCATTGTGAGATGAAATTTAATCATATCTCATGATCATCTCCATTATTTTCTAGTTATTAAATTTGTTTTTTGTTGCATCACAAATAGCACCAAGCATTTGAAAGAATAATGAAAGTTGTGACATAATATATTTATTTGTTGCGATATCATCATCCATTGTTTTGAAATCCCAGAGAGATAAGAAAACATATTTTATCCCTATTTCCTTTCTATTCAATTCTCGAATTTCTCTTATAAATCAATTCTCTGGTAAAATGCCCTTGGAGACAAAGGGAAAACAGCCTTTTGCAAGAGCGTGCCGTCCTAACTGATTAATTGTGCCCATTTTTTACATATTTTTTTAAATATTACTTTAGCATCGGTTGACGCTTTTTTTAAAGGAACAGAAACACAAATAAATTGTATCATTAAAAATTAAAATTAAAATTAAAACTAAGATTAATTTAAAACTAAAACTGAGAAGATAAAACTTGTAATGTTATATTTTTTTAATTTAAATCTCAACTTCTTTCTTGCATGAGCAAGGACGCCGGAAGGCAAAGCAGGGCACTTGCCCCCCCCCTGGAATATTGAATATCCGATTTTGATTATTTACCAAAACAAAATACTACACTTTTTCCCGAGCATCAAGAAAACTCTAAAAAAATTTGTAGCTCTACCTCCTACAACAACAATTGAAGAAAGATCTTTTAGTACCCTCCGTCGTGTAAAAGCTTGGCTAAGATCAACAATGTGCGATTCCGGTGTCTGTATGCCCAGTGTTTACCGAGAATTTGTGGATAAAAATAAAAACATAATTATTGAAAAAATAATAGATCGGTTTGCACAAAAGAGGAGAAAAAATATTCTATCACTTTTCTCCCAGTAGAAAGGTATGTACATACAAATGTATTTTTTTATAAAAGGGCATATACATATTTTCAACATTAGAGTTAAGTTTTAGTTCAAGAGAGAGAATAAAAATTGTATTGAATAGATGAGGCTTTTACTTGATGTAGATTCATAGTAAATTATGAAATCAAACAATTTTATTTTGTTAAATCTACATTATATTTAATAGAATAATAGAATTTCAGAACACAAACGTAGTTATGACAACCAAAAATCAGATTCCAACTATTCAAATCATTTATTAGCAAACCAACACTCTTTCGACTCAAATTTTGAAATTTTACATATAGAACCTAAATCCTTAAAATTAAATCTTTTAGAAGCCCTAGAGATAAATAAAAACAAATATTCAGATAATCTTCTTAACGACCAACTTGATATAAACAATTCTCCATTATTAAACCTTTTTACCTAGAAAGGTTCCTGTAGGATTGTTGTGAATGAGTTTCCAGGTAAACTTGTTAAATACTTTAGTTAATCCCATATTTAGACAAATTCATTAAATTTCCTTGTAAATAGATTATAATTTTATTGTTAAATATCCGTATAATTTAGTATTAAGGCACTGTATAAATTGAAAGTTCCTCATTATACCTCCATTCGTTTGAAAAAGCTACTGTGTTAGCGAAACGCGTCACTTAAGTTTAAAAATGTAGATTTAACAAAATAAAATTGTTTGATTTCATAATAAAAATTGTAATCTACCTTTACTTGCCCCCCCTATATTGGAACCTTCCGGCGCTCATATGAGCATGTACGTGTCATCCACCTTAAAACTAAGATATCTTATTTTTTAATATAAATCTCAATTTCTTAGTTTCTTGCATGAAGATAATCTCTACATTACACGTACATGCTCATGCAAGAAACTGAGAAATTGAGATTTAAATTAAAAAATAACATGGTTTTATCTTCATAGTTTTAGTTTTAAATTAATCTTAGTTTAAATTTTTTCTTGCATGAATCCACCTTGTTTTAAAATAATCTTAGTTTTAATTTTTCTTGCATGAATCACTATTATCAAAAAACACGAGGCCTAAAAAAGATTTCAGTTCAATTAATTACAATTTGAACAATGTTCATATTAAATATTTCACCTATTTTTTAATACTTTTCTCAATAGCATTCTCTCCATTCAACAAGTTTTGTGGTACAATTATTTTAAATCATGGACACTTCCGTATTTAGGAGATATAAAGAGTTCATGTGGTGTATACGTATACACTATACAGTATACACTGTATACTATAAATTCAAATGGTGAATTGATAATTTCTTATGTTTGGATTAGTTGAGTTGCCCAACTTCCGTCAGGCTTTGAAAAAATTGCTCACCGAGACTCATTTTACTTGAGTCAACTGGCCAAGAATGCCAGAACACACTAGTGACAGTAGCCACTTCAGGAGTACTCAATAACTGATGTAACATAACTGTTAAAACGGCGCGACAACCACCATCTATCGACTACATTCACAACTAACTGATGTAATGGTTACAGTATTTCCTAGAAAATAATAAAGTTTTATTTTCGTCACTTATATAAAATAATTCATAAGTTTCTAAGGCATAAACCTTATCTAAATAGTTATTAGATTAAAAGATTATGTGGAAACATTCAGTACAATAGAATAATATTGATTTACAGCATTCGTACATGTGTATGTCTAGACTGAATTGACTGTAGGTATACGTAAAATATAGAGTGAACTGTTGTTCCGTCTCTTTTTACACCCTAACTAAAACAATCCATATTAATTCGCAGCAATTGATATTTTTAATCGACCAAAAGGGTTGCACTCTGATCGGGGACGGATTTGGAAGGTTTTGTCGGAAATTTTGAAGCAAGGGGTAGGTATGGAAATATTTAATATAAACTGGTTTTGCCAACTTCCTTTAAATCTCAATTTCCTAGTTTCTTGCATGAGCATGTACGTGTAATGTAGAGATTATCTTCATGCAAGAAACTAAGAAATTAGATTTATATTGAAAAATAAGATATCTTAGTTTTAAGGTGGATGACACGTACATGCTCATATGAGCGCCGGAAGGGTCAAATATAGGGGGGGGGCAAGTAAAGGTAGATTACAATTTTTACAGTTAAATAAATACAGTTAAATAAATATTTCCTCAGAAACCACTAACAAAGATTTCATATTGAATTTTATCACAGAGTGATAGAATTTTATACACATATATTATTAAATTTGATATATTAAACGTCAAAAAATTGCCGCGACAAGATAAAAAATTGCCAGTTCAAAACCTTCAAATTTTGTCAGTTATCAATTTACTCTAGTGAAATAGTCTAATTCATAATACGAAAACTCTAAATTAGTGATAATTATTTCGATATGTGAAATATCGTTGTCAGAATGACAGGAGTTAGTTACTTTTGTTGTCATTTGTCATACCTACTTTTGACTGACCTAATGTATGAAAAGAAAAAAGAGATTATATTGAAGCTTAGGCATGGGGATTTTCCGATGAAATGAAAAATTTAACATAAAATAAATAAAATTTACACTTCATCGAAAACGACATATACAACAATAAATTTAATACAAATTTTAATGATGTATAATTTCTTGTGTTTGGATTATTTGACATGCCTAACTATCGTCAGGCTTTTAAAAATTCGTCATAGACTCATTTTATTTGCTCCTCCCCACGGAAATCTTTAGTAAAAGGCGAAAGATTTATTCGCTCTGAGGAGAAACCAGAGTAACATTATAAGCAGTTTGAGCAGTACTCAATAAATGATGTAACGTAACAGTTAAAACGGCGTGACAGCCGCCATCTATCGACTACATTCGCAACTAACTGATGTAATGGTTACTGTATTTCCTAGAAACTAATAAAGTTTTCTTTTCGTCACTTATATAAAATAATTCATAAGTTTCTAAGGCATAAACCTAATCTAAATAGTTATTAGATTAAAAGATTATGTGGAAACATTCAGTACAATACAATAATATTGATTTACAGCATTCGTACATGTGTATGTCTAGACTGAATTGACTGTAGGTATACGTAAAATATAGAGTGAACTGTTGTTCCGTCTCTTTTTACACCCTAACTAAAACAATCCATATTAATTCGCAGCAAATGATATTTTTAATCGACCAAAAGGGTTGCACTCTGATCGGTGACGGATTTGGAAGGTTTTGTCGGAAATTTTGAAGCACGGGGTAGGTATGGAAATATTTAATATAAACTGGTTTTGCCAACTTCCTTATTGCTTGGAATTATGGACTCAAAATACACTGGAATATGTAAAATTTTCCGCTTAATCCATTGCCGAAGACTAAAACGTTCTATCTTTCCAATTACCGGAGTTATGAGTATTTTTAGTTTTGAAAACTGGATTTTCGAAAATTTTATGACACTATTTGGAGGAGAAAAAATGATTTTATATATTCCTCGTCCCAAAAAACCCCTCCAGACGAATTTTGAGCATTTTTTATGTCGGAAACATTTTTTTTGTCGACAATTTTGAAGCAAGGAAATATCTAATATAATCTGGTTTCGCTAACTTCCTTATTGATGGGAATAATGGACTCAAAATATGTAAAATTTTCCGCTGAATCGATTATTCAAGACTAGAACGTTCTATAGAGCATTTTTTATGTCGAAAATTTTGAAGCGAGGGGTGTATAGAAATATTTAATATGCTGGTTAAAGATTTTGATTTTCAAGAATGCGATAGTACAACATCTCCTTAAATTGGACTTTTTCATAGAATTTTTCATGTGATTTTATCAAAGATACAGATTGAACCAATTCATTAACAAACCTAGATTCAAAATCCTCTTTGTATGCAATCTTTTCAGTGAGAGAAACACAAAATTGATCAATCATTACAAATTTTAATCATTATTTGCAGCTAATTGGTTTTTTAATTCAAAAAATAAGGTCATGAGGGATGAAAATGGATTCTATGAATTTATCAAAATATAAATAAATCAAAAAAGTAATTCTAGATATATCAAAACCGAAAACAGTGCGCAGGTTGTCTCGGTAACCTTGATCGGTGCTCCTGGCAGGGACGAAATCCAGAACGGTCGTCCTGGCAACCCATTCCATTCCAGTATTTGTAGTTTCCATTTTCCAGACCGTCTCTTTAATATAAATACAGGGTACTGGAATCTGATAAATATTATCATGACTAGATTTTTTTAACTACAGTACCATTACATCAGTTAGTTGCGAATGTAGTCGATAGATGGCGGCTGTCACGCCGTTTTAACTGTTACGTTACATCAGTTATTGAGTACTGCTCAAGTTGCTTACATTGTTACTCTGGTTTCTCCTCAGAGCGAACAAATCTTTCGCCTTTTACTAAAGATTTCCGTGGGGAGGAGCAAATAAAATGAGTCTATGACTAATTTTTAAAAGCCTGACGAAAGTTGGGCATGTCAAATAATCCAAACACAAGAAATTATACATCATTAAAATTTGTATTAAATTTATTGTTGTATAAATGTCGTTTTCGATGAAGTGTAAATTTTATTTATTTTATGTTAAATTTTTCATTTCATCGGAAAATCCCCATGGCTAAGCTTCAATATAATCTCTTTTTTCTTTTCATACATTAGGTCAGTCAAAAGTAGGTATGACAAATGACAACAAAAGTAACTAACTCCTGTCATTCTGACAACGATATTTCACATATCGAAATAATTATCACTAATTTAGAGTTTTCGTATTATGAATTAGACTATTTCACTAGAGTAATTTGATAACTGACAAAATTTGAAGGTTTTGAATTGGCAATTTTTTGTCTTGTCGCGGCAATTTTTTGACGTTTAATATATCAAATATATGTGTATAAAATTCTATCACTCTGTGATAAAATTCAATATAAAATCTTTGTTAGTGGTTTCTGAGGAAATATTTATTTAACTGTCTAAAAATTATTAAAACTGTTTCAAAAATTTAAATAAGTATTATTAACATGAATAATACAAGATTTGGAAATAATTCAATAAATGAAATAGAGAGTACAATTAAGCAAAGTATATTGCGAAATACAATGAAGACAAAAAAGTCTGCTTGGGAACAGTTTAGAATGTTTCTGGACGCACGTAATTATACGTAAGAAAAGGATACTTCTGAACAAGTTATAGCAAAAATTCTTGAAGATTATGGTTTTAACATGAAAAAAAGGATGGAACTGATTATACTGAAGCTAGTGTGAAAACACTTTGGAATACGACTGCTCAAATGGTCCAGGAAAAATATTTTCTAGAATTTAACATCAAAATTGATCCATTTAAAGATATTACCTATAAATTTGCTAGATTGGCCAGGGATACAAAACGTAAAAAGCTTCAGGCTGAACCTGAAACCAGAAAAAGAAGTTCTAACGCGTTTACCAAAGAAGAATTAATGGAAATGGTAGAAAGCTATTCTGAAGATAATCCTGATGGGTTACAAAAAAA
>CAJUYH010004436.1:0-27274 GCA_910591685.1 Galerucella tenella
TTTTTTTTTTTTTTTTTTTTCGTTTCCATTTTATATCTAGTGTCAAGTGAAAATATTAGAGAAGAGCTGTGAAGTCAATGGATATGTCGTACTTGCAAGTCAGCGGTAATTTGACTTTTGAACGTGGCCGTCGGGTCGGCAACATAACACAATTTTACAGTTTAAGAAATATTTTACAGCGTTTGTGTTTCATGAATTTTTGAATAATGTACCGCCGCAAAAGTTTCATTATATTGTCGACACTCGACAAATGTTTTGCAGCAATTAAATATTTTTACTTTCGTATGACAATTAATAATTGTAAATATAACTTATAACATAATTTTGAAAATAGATCGTGTTCAAGTGCAAGACTCTTACTTCAAGTTTTAAAACTGCAAATTGACCTCAATTCTTTCGCGTCATGACACTTTAATTCAATAAAATCTCGTTAAATTTAATGAAGACGTATTCTACGCTTATTGAACCCATATTGAACGACAATATTTAAAAGTTATAATTTCGCAGTTTGTACTTTATTCATTGATATGTGTTAACGATGGTCGGTTAACAGCAGAAGTATTGATCATGTAATATTTGCATTTGTGTGTATTGAAGAATGTGGGCAAAGTCTTGACAATGATTTCTATAATTTTTTGGTAACATTCCACTAACTGTCAATCAATTATCACTTATTGGTTTTGTGTTTATAAGACAGATTTAATGTCATAAATAAAGGAGAGAATATTGAAGAGGATAAAAATTATATATGAATCCATGTGCACATCTGGTATCTTCTTTTCTCTGTGGATTTTTTCATTTGTCCACGTTACTACTACTCTTTTTTCCTTCGTTATTATTCAACGTCCATCATAGTAGCTCATTGAGCGATAATACAAAAATTGAAATAATATATCGAACAAAGTAGTTGAAAGGTTTTGCTACTATTAATCGCGTTACAACACTTTGACATTTATGAAACGTCGTCGTCGTCGTCGTGGTCGTCGTGGCAAAGAGTAGTGCCAGACATTTGTGCGTTACAACGACAGCCAGAGGCCGTTTCGTTATTTGCCAGCCAAGCTAAAGTGCTTTTCGAAATCCAATGGCGTCAATCACCGTACATACATCAGATGTGCCACTTTAAGTAACACGGTAGCTTCTGCATCCTCGTGACCATTTCACCTTTATTCAATTTCATTTCCCTGTTTATGTATTTATATTTTTGTGAATTTATTGACTTTAATCTGAGCACAATTTTCATCATGTTCTTTCTGTTACATTGATATAATGTGGATGCAAAGATGAAGTTACTATATATAATACTTTTAGCAACAAAAGCAATTTAAAAAATATGTTTTTATCTGATTTTTCAATTCAATGCACCATGAACGCGCTGTGGTTTTATAAAAGCGTGGTCGGTGTGCGATTGTGTCAAGGCTGTTTTTGTTGGAGCGCTCGTTGCGTGCCGAGAGCGCCTCTCAAAATGGACGCGAGTGCGCCGCGTCAGCGTACTCAAACTCTCTTTCACTATACACTAGAAAACATCATGATGAAACAAAAATAATGGTTCGACCATTGTGATGTTAAAAATTTTTTTGTCTCACATCAGTTCTTTGCACAACGGGACATTTTACCAACATTTACTTTGAAATGAAAAACATTTTTTCTTAATTACCCATCAAGAATATTATAATATAAAGGGAGCATGAAAACAATTGCGATATTCATTTTAATTAGAGTAGCATAGCTTAATTAGATTGCCCATTCGTCACTATATAAACTTCTAGAACATTACTGAAATTAGTTTAAGAAGAGAGATGAACACATTTTTTCAGCACTCGACAATTGAATATATATATATATACTTACATAATATTTGTATGATATACAACTGTAACTTCTTCAAGTTCATGCTCGCGCCGCGATCTCTCATAACTATTTCCTGTCTTTCCCTTTCACCTTACACAACGTTCTAAATTGTACTTTTGTTTTTTTTTTTTGTTTTTTCTTCGCAGGTATCAAAATGAACTGCCGAAAAAAATTAAGTCGCGCGGTAAAGATGCACATCTCAATCATGAGGAATTGGTGCAAACGATGAAATGGAAACAAAGTGTAAGTTTGATAATTAATTTGGCAATTGACAAGCCATATACACCATAGTCTCTTTATTTTCCACGTAATATATTATTTAATATTATTACGATTATTATTTTCGTGAACTTTCAGCGGGGCAAGTTTTTCCCGCAACTGTCATACTTGGTAAAAGTTAATACTCCGCGCGCAGTAATGGCAGAAACGAAGAAGGCTTTCAAAAAACTACCAAACTTGGAGCAAGCCATTACAGCTCTATCGAATCTCAAAGGCGTTGGTACAACAATGGCATCTGCACTATTGGCCGCGGCATCACCCGAAAATGCTCCATTCATGGCAGACGAGTGTCTTATGGCGATACCTGAGATTGAGGGAATTGACTATACTACCAAGGAATACCTCAACTTCGTTCAACACATTCAGACAACTGTTGAGAGGCTTAATAAACAGAGTAAGTATTTCATTTAATATTAAGATTCAACACTATATTCGCCAACAATTCTCCCAAGATGTGAGAAGTAATCGACAAGTCCATCTTAATAATTCATTAGATCAATTTTTGTATTAGTAAAAAATTTTTGTCTTTGAAAAGAAGGCTCTGATGATGACCAGTGTATTAATATGAAATTACAGCGATAAATGGAAAATCATGGAGCCCACACAGAGTAGAGTTGGCGCTATGGACTCATTACGTTGCATCAGAGATGAAGCCAGAATTGCTCGATGGTATTCCGGGCTCAACAGAAAATGGTAATGTTCATACACCAACAAATGGTGAAGCGACAGAGCCCTCAGACGACAGTAATCAAGATACAGCAGTAGTTGTTAATGGTAAAGAACCAACAACAATTGATCCGGCAGCAAGCGATGAAAATAGCACAACCACCTCATTTACTGAGGATTCAATGGACAAACCGGCAACACCAATAACCGCTGTAGTGCCTAGCGAGGATACAAATGATTCTGTGGTCACACATGAAAATGGTGATTGTAATAATACACCGCGACCAACTGACAGTGAGGATACGGAGGACTCGCAGGACGCCCAAGAACCCCCAGCGAAAAAAACGAAGAAGTGACCATCATTGGTGAACAATATTACAACATTAAATCCTGTTCACGGTCTTGTGTCGGCCACCAATATGACTTCGATCACAGCGAGGCGCTTCTAAAAAATTCGCTGGAGTTATCATCAACACTAAAATAAAAGATTTGAAAAAAAAAAAAAGAAAAAAAAAATAAACATTACCAATCACTATTTTATCATCACCTCAAGGTCGCGAAATCTATCGTAATCAACATAGACATTTTTTTCAATGATATTAATTATTTTCCTACGTTTTCTCATCTTTCCCTTTATTTTTTCGATAGTAGTGGACCGGTCTTGCGAACAAAAGTTAATAAAAAAAAATAACGAACATGTGAATTCTCTCATTTTAAAAAGTGGCCTGGCTTAAATGCTCCGTGCGGTGGCGGGCTCTTCTTTTCGTTATTTCGCTTGAACACAAAGTAGACAAAAGAATAAATTTTTTTTTGTGACTATTTGGAAATTTTTGGCACACGGTACACATATGTTATTTTTTCTTTTTTACTACTTTGTGTTGAACAATTTTATTATAAATTATGAGCATTCACATTTTTTTTGCACATTCAGATAACCAATTTTTTCTATATTAAAAATAATTCCAATGCACTTCTGACCATGCGACTCTTCAAATCCGTTTTCACATACAATTATGATTATGTAACAGGTTAAAGAATAATAATAAATTAGTAACGCGACATGCCTTGAGAATGTTGATTGGTATATACATTAAAAAATTTGAACAAGTTTGAATGAATAAATATGGATGAAAGATAATATAGATAGATTGAATGAAAGCGAATAGGAAAAATGTGCAGACACCATCCTGTGGAACCACAAACAAGACATTAACGGCGGGTAAGCTGATTATAAATGAAATAATGTTATTGATTAACAATAATTATAATTGTAATACTGAATCATTACCATAATTTATATACCTATGCGAAAAAAAAACTACATGTCAGAAATGATGCATGGAGCAAAACCAAATACCTTTGTAAGTAAACTTTAGAAAAAAAAATGAAAGCAAATAAAGGTAATACCAGACACCACACATAACATTGAGTCCGACCCCGTAAAATAATTATTAATGAAAAAAAAAAAAAATCTGCAGAATAACTTTTGCAGACTTACACATACATAAACTGCGTTGAGATTTTTCTTGTACAGGGATATTTAACTAGTATTTTTGCATAATGATTGAACGTGGAAATGAAATAAGATCACATAAGAGGTATGAAACGAAACAAAAATAAACATAACATAAAAAAAAAACAGAAGCAGCAACTAAACAAAGAGAGAGAAAAGTAAATGCGCCAATGAATAAATGTTCTATCAATATAATATATGTGAGTGCATGAGCGCGTGTGCACTTTTTTTTTTCCGTAATGATTGATGAGTAATTATGATTGAGAAGATCTATGTAGGCGAAATTTTTTTTGGGAAGGTAATTAATTAATTAATAAGCTTCGCCATTAATGATAATAAGAATTTCGTTACTGCATTATATACAAAATAACCGTGTTATATAGATTGTGATTTAGAATGGACAACAAAAAACTGCAAACCGTAAACAAAGAGTCTACAGCTGTTGGATAATACAAAAATTATTGCAGCATATATGCTCTTCAGTATGTAATAAAAAAAAATGAAAAAAAAAAAATAATGAACAACAACAATTATAACAATTTACCGCTGTGACACTCCTCGTTATTTTTTTCTCTCAATTTTATACACACTTGAACTATATAAATTGCGAATTAATTATAATTATTTTCTTTCTATCAATAACAATTTTATTCTTTGAATTAAATGAAAAAAATTTTTGTGTCTATTAATTTTACAAATGTGAGTTAATAATTGTAATAATTTTTTTCATATTTATTTAGCAGTTAATTTATATTCCGAGATTGTCGATTCGTATATTCGTCACTCGTGTCTTGTGATTTTACTCTTCAATTATAATTAGTGATTGAAAAAAAAGAGGAAATGTAAAAATAAAAAAAGAGAATAATGGGATAATTCGTTGCAAAATGAGTGGGACATTCCATAAAACGGTTTTTCATAAGCAGTTAAACGAGTCTAAAAATGGTTATAAAATATTATTACTTGATTCATAAATGACGATGGATTATCGTCTCTATTTCGATTACAAATATGTCGAACGCATCATACATAACATGATAAACAGATATATTTCTGAGCCGGTTGTTACCATTAACTTTCGATAAAGTGCTCCAATTCCCACAAAGTAATTCACAAAATCAATTTTGTCTTTAGGTAAACTTATACTGGAGCGCGAAAATTTATGAATGCCATACAAAGAGTTCGTCAGTTATTTTCAAACATTCAAACGCTATAGAATTTGTCCGTGCACAGCCACACAATTCCCAGTATCTATAGATGATACTCAACAACTCATATATTTTTTTCTTTTCACAATATTTTCACTTAAACACTCTCCAATTTTTTTTCCAACTGTTATTTCACCTGTTTGCCGATATCAAACTAATGTGTAATCATAAATATTCATGGTATCAATTTGTCTGCTGTTCACTCTTCGATATATTGAAATTGCATTGGATTATTTTAATGGGGATTTTAAATGATGAGGGAGACGGCCATACACGTCATATCTCGCCGTAAATAACATGAAAATGAAATAGTTAATACATAAAAATAATAATTATAATGATCGTTGTAGCATGCAATCATGGTATATTATTTTTTTAATATTTCATTCGGTAAAATACCAAATGATACAATTTCCCACTCTCATTCTCGTTCATAGTAATTGAGAAATTAAATTCCAATTAAATCGAGATTAATTATTATTGCGCAAGCGAGAATTGGAGCTCAATAAAATTGAGCTTTATATGCATGTGATTGTCGACATAAATTTGCAATAGATAGCAAAATGTATTGACTCGGAGTGAGGAAAATGCCGTGAACCGTTTATTCAACGGAAATATAGTAATTAGGAAAATGTGCGAAGCACTGCCATGGAGCGACTCGCCACCACTGATGACATCCTGTCTAAAACCATATACATATATATAAATATACATGCATAAAGCACTTATATACACGCATGTAGGACGGAAGTGGGGAATAATAAAAAAGTGACAGAAAAAAAAAAATATCCAGCAGTCAAATAACAGTTGGATTAAAACGAATGAGTATACAAGTAAAATAATGAAAAGAACAAAAAAAAAAAACAAATATTAAATGAAAAAGACTTCTCATATTGTACCTCGTATAGTGATCCTGCAAACAATTTATATATAAATGAATAAAAAAAATACCTTGTCCTAGCGCTGGATAACTATAAATTTAGATATTTCACTTATGGCCTTAACATGCAGTAAAAAATGGAAACCGATTCACTATTCATTTAATTATTTACAATTTAATTATTAAAACGTATATGATTATTACTGGTTGTACGAAATAAATATTAATTTTATTGTAAATCGCGCGCGCGAAAGGGAGAGAGAGAAATAGAAAATGAGAAATCGAAACGAACAAAAATAAGAACGTAAGAAAAAAAGTATATATGTTAAAAAATAAATGGAAAAATCTGCGTATAAAAGCATCCAGTGGTAAGGTCGTATTAGTGCGCGCTAATTATGGGCACATACACAAATACACAACAAAAATTCATTCACAAACATAACATACACACACACACACATACATATATATACACAAATTAATGAAGATGCTACTGGACAATTTAATGATTATGACGATTGTGTACCCATGGTGTAATGGAAAATGGTGACATTGCGGTTGAATAATAAATGATGACGAAATAAATAAATAAAAAAATGATTGTAATTATCGGCGTGAGTATTAATGTAGTGAATGATTATTTAAAAAATAAATAAAAATAAAAGGTGAATCTCCATGAAAAAAAAAAAAAAAAAAAAAAAAGAGTAATAGTAATATTAATGAATTTATTTACATGTATGTTAAATCCAAACAGAGAGAAATCTCTTTTATTCCCAGCATGTGACATTCCTGAAAATATTGTTGATATATGAGTGGGTAATCACGCATCATCCATTCAACGATTTGTAGCCAGTTATAAAAGAGAATAATGAGCAGCACAATGACACAATTATATCTAGAGCACGATGTTGGAAAGGCAATGTGCTCAACTGTCTGGGCGTCACAGACGATTTTACATATACATAATGATATAGATATACGTATGTACAGAGGTAAAGGACGTACGTATGGGTATTCCCCGGCGGGGTAGTGGGAACGAGTAAGAGGCAACGTACCCGATCAAACAACAAGAGAGTATCTAAAGTGAAATAGAAAGAGAACGAGCGCTGCCGTGTTATCACATATAAAAAAAGCTCAAGAGAGAAAGATGGATATAGTGTACAATGAGGCAGTCGAATACAGCACAAGAAGGAGTACGAGTGAATGTGTGTGTGTGTGTGTGTGTGAGTGAGAAATGAAAAAAGAGAGAAAGAAAATGCGGCGATCGGGCAAATGCCGACAGGTCGTGTGATACTCTGGATTACGTCACAGACGGAACAACTGGTTGTTAGAGGAGAGGAATTGGAGGGTTGGAGAGAGGGGGTGGGACGTTACTCGATGGGGAATTCCCGGGGATTGCGGGACGAAATCGGACGACTGCAGATGTGAACAAGAGTGCGATGGAGATAGAGTGAGAAAGATGGAATGAGAAGGCACAACGGTGGTCGTGTGTGAGGTGCGGGCGGACAGGCAAGGGGCAACACAGACGCCAGATGATATATACAAATCACAAGGTCACGAGTAAGGCTTTGTGTATGTCTGTATATATTTTGTGAAAATGTGTGTGTGTGTGTGTGTGTGTGTGACGAGTATCTGTAAACAGTGAGTGACGTAGCACGTGCGACGTGTGACTTTACCACGAATAATCGGTGGCTCGCGAGAGGCCATCGACACCACCCCAATTCCCCTTCATCTCTCTTCTTCCCTTTTTCGTCTTTGACCTAGTGAATAAGTCGTGCGTGTGTACTATACACCATACAATTCCATCCACCATGAATAAACACAATTTTCAATATTGTCCAATATTTCTTGTTTTTCATTCATTTTATATTTATACTCGTTATTTTTCATTATCTTATACGAATAAAAGAATCCATCCAAGCCTCAATAGAATATCACACTTGTCATTGCAATGTTCATACTTTACGTCAAATGATAAATATAAAATTGAAAGCATATTAAATATTTGACAACATTTCATGAATATTCATCAATACTTTGATTAAACGCAACAATAAAATATTCATTTTATTTCGCGTAAATATTCATATATGTATGCAGCGTAGAATTTATTTTATACCATGGTAGGTTGAAATGTTCATAGGCCGTCGCAGTGCATTTCATTGAAGAGATCACAGCCCCCAAAAAAGGAAGCTGTGCGACGGGTTTTAGGTAGAGGAATAAGCGTCCCTCAAGGGTCACGGTTCCCTTTTGTACAGCTCTGTGAGCAGCCCTTATATTAGCCGCCAGCGGTTTAGCAGGCTTTCAAAAGCACTATACAGGTATATATGTATATATAGTGGCGTTGCCACGGCAGCTGGGCTTGGTTTTACTCCTCGCCCCATTTCATATCCCGGCGTTTTCACTATTTCTCCCCTTGTTCTCACAAACGACACTGCAGACTTCAGGATCCAGGGGCGTAGTCTTGTAATTGTCAATGTCAAGCACAATATATATTCACAGTTATCAGTCTCATGTCTTCCATCTGACATTCTGCAAATTAATATTTTCACTTAATTACCACATCGTATATGCAATCTTTTAAATTCACCAATAAATCATTAAATTATATATTTGCGAAATAAATATTTAATCTGTGCGACGATATATATATATTGTGTTGGAAAATTATTTGACATAGAATGGATATCGATAAATTTATTATCATCGATAATTTATTAATATCGCAATGGAATTATCCAATGGGCCATTGTGTCACATATAAATATTATCAAAAAATTTATTCAATAATAAATGTGAAGTTAATGTATAATCACATAATTGAAAATGCTATAGAATACGTGGTTGTCTTTTGTTATGAAGAAAAAAATGAAGAAACATAGATGGTAAAGAAAGGCAGATGAATTATAGAGTTGCCGTGGCTTCACAACCTTCCACAGTACAGCTGGATCGTTATTTCGCTATAGAGTCAGAATAGCAAGATCAATAGAGTCATAACCCAGAGATAACCACTATACTGAATAGAGCGAAACTACGCGTATTACAAACTACAGGAAAAATATTGTTTATCTTTAAAAACTTTGATACTGCCTCAATTGAAATAAAAAATATGAAAATAAATTCCACTGATTGATGGAAGAATAAAAAATAAATTTAACCATCGAGATGCGAGAGTGAGTAGACTTGTGAAATGGCAAATATTTTACTCGCCTAGGTACTTTTTCTTGTGCACGTTTTGTGTTTTCCATGTCATATTTCTGACATTGCACGAACGCATAGCAGCTGCTCGAATGACAGGTGCTGAAAATAGCTGGTATATACATGATGTTTTTGCGCTCGAGCTAATAATCATCCACTACACCTGCATCGCGCGATTCTCCCATTTTTCACGTATCTTCAACGATATATTATTTTGATATTTAATTTTAAGTAATCTCCACTAATTTAATTAAAATCAACTCGGTTATATTCAACCATAATTCAACGTCCAATCCAATGAAAATTTAAAACTGATAAATCATCAACATTTATAAAAAAAAAACATAATGGAAATGAAATATGTTGAATAAAATATTTGTCAGGCGGTCTTGAATATGAATATTTTTTGTTATTTTCTTTTCTCCCTCAGGCTTTTTTTTGTGGTATGCAGCGATGCAAAATAAATCAGAATGACCATCACAGTTGCAACCAAGGTGACCACGTTGGTGTTCATATATACACACACATGTACATAGAGAAATACACACACGCGAATAAATGTGGGACTACGCGCATATACCAAGTGAATACATACCTACCATTGACCGGGATATCGTCTCTCTCGGGATGAATGAACCGTTACGTCACGCACTTGCACTCTCTGTCTCCCCCGCATTCCTCTACTGCCACTAGTATTACCTCGTCCTCGTCCACTTCTCTCTCATTCTTCGTCTCTTCGTTTGTCCTCCCATCTACAAACCACTACGTCTTCCTGCGCTTTCGCCTCGTTCGGGCCAACAACGTGCTTACATTATATTATGTAGTTATGCACTACACCTCACTCACTTACTCACTTCTCCTTCCATCGATTCACAGTAGGGTAAATAGTACACGAGGTAAAAGGAAGGGCAGGGAGGGAGAGAGAGAGAGAGAGTGGGTGAGTCAGTGTAATTGACTTTACGAGACTCATATATACTACCATATCGTTTCCAATATGAGGTCGATGCATTGTAGGTGCAGACGTCGACTAGACGCACGCTACAAACCAACCATAATCATACAAAGACCGCGTGAATACTCGTCAAATTGTTACACTATTTGTCTTTTTTTTTTAATTTCTCCCATCAAATAATCAATTCTTAAACTTGAGATGCAATTCCTTTTTTTTGTCTTCAAAAAGTTATTTCAGTATTATTTACACGCGTTCGTCCAAACAGTAAAGTATCGCATTTTAAAATATTCGTCTACATGTATATGTATTAAATGAAAAAATATTTGCTACGCCTCTAACATAGAATCACGGAGTTCTCTACCAACTTCCTTCAAGTTTGGATATAATTTAGTTCTCGGTCCATCGCTGTTGAGACGACCATGGAATTCTGGTCGCCGTTCTTTTGGCATACTTCGTTGTATCCAAACGTCAAGTAAGCTTTTAGAACCCGCATTCTTCTGTAATTGTTTTGTGAGCGAAGTAGATGTACAGGAGGGTGGTGACATGGGCGAATCTGTTGTTGCCCGGATTACGCTTGCACGCGCTACAATTTCCTCTTTAGGAATGCTAATAAATGGAATATGATCACATTAATCATGATATGAATAAATTAACTCTGATTTTCGTGAGGATACGTGATGATGAAATTGGAAAGATAAGGAATATGAGAGATAGATAATACCTGTCCAACTTTCGTAAAGCGTGATCGAGCTCGACTTTATCTTTATCATCTTTGTTACGAACTTCAAGTAGACAGTTGAGAAGTTCACCGTGCATCGAAGAATTATTGGCATGAGCCTTTAAAAATGTTTCCAACTCTTCCCACAAAAGCCGATAATGTTCTTCACGGCGAAAGCCACTTTTACCTCCTCTACCGCCACCGCTAACATTCGGCAATGATAACGCCTCGTGCTTCGATTCCAATTGTAATAAACCGAATATCAGTTGTTTGCACTTGACAAGTTCGTCTTTAGTTAATTCCTCTTTCACCATCAATTCTGGTAATGGTTCTATTATCTGGATAATTACATTTATTTAACGACTTAGCAATTAAATCCTAGTTTATGGATCCTCAGTAGTTTCAATTCAATACTTACTTGCTTCAAATTAAACATCAGAGTATTTGAAATTGTCATTGGCCAATATCTTGTGTGACGTTCCAGTCTTGCATTCATTTTTGCCACTGATCGTTCACTGTTATCATTGGCAGGACGTTTCAATGGTAGCAACACATTTGCACGCATTAATGTTCCAAAGTCCTAAATAAATTACTTTAATTTAGATTAAAAATAAAAATGATGAATAATTTGCATTATTTCAATATAATTGATTTACCGTAATTCGATAATCTGTTACACGTCCGCCGCATCCCTCACTTATTGATGGTGGATCTTCGAGTACACTTCGCGCCGTTGATAAAGTATGAATGAAAATTTCTCCGCCGTGTGAAGCCAATAGATGCGATATGGTTTTACCACCGCTCTTACGTACCATTTCAAGCATTACCGACCTACCATTCAACAGGAAATTAATGAGACATGATGACGGACGACTATTCACATCAACTGGTGTTATACGATGCATTGCCGTACAATTTTGCATTTCTGATGCACTGCAACCACGTGGCGTGCACCATTTTAGTGTTACAGTCTCATATTCTGAACCCTCTTCAAATCTTCGAAATGTTTTTATCAATGCTGAATCTTGAGGATTACCTACATAAATTTAACAATACTATTATTATATTATTACTCAAGTTTATTTTATCATTGGATATTTCTCATTTACCATTTAGAATTGATGAATGTGCTGTTACTGAATGGAACATTTCTACATCATAATTGGCAGATGAACTGGCATTTTGTTCTTCTTTCATTGGAATACCTGTGACAGTTGTACTGGCGAGGTCATAGTGTGATAAAATAAGATGAGATAATTTCGAATGTAATGCCACCGATTTCATCGAATGAACTTCCATTGTTAGCAGTGGTGAGACCTATTCAAATTAATCCACAAATATATTGATTGAATTTTCAATTCGTATTAATCATTAAGTTTCTTGAAAATTTTATTACCTCTCGAGGATTTTGATTTGTCACTTGGGATTCAATGTTTATTGGGAAAATATTTAATATAACCAAGTGACAGTGATGTATTGGCATTAAACTGTAATAAAAATCAATTATATTTCGTTGTATGACAATGCAGTAATTTTTGAAATTTAATTTCAATATACTCACTCATCAGATCCCAAAGCAATTTTATTTTGTTGTGTCAATTGACTTAAAAAAATATTTTCTAAACTTTTCATATTGATATTGTCTCGAGCACTAGTAATACAGATAACCCGGCCTCTATTTTGAAGTTTAGGTGAATTTTCTGTTAAAGAAGTTCTCTTTGCGTGTTGAATTTCGGAGCATTCTGTTAGTGCTTCAATGGCAACTCTCAAACCATGTATCACCGAGAAATCAACACCCGGTTGATGAATCCGACGTGGAACTCCAATTATAGCCATACCATTCATTATCTGAAGTCAAATAATTGCACTGTAATGTATGAATTTAATGTGATATTGTTGATTTTGTATAGAGTATATCTTACATGAGATAAATTTTGTTGCAGTGGACTCCAAGTGTTTAAAATATGAGCGGCATGATCGCTCACAACGAATCTTACCTACAATTAATGTTCAATTGATGAATTTGTCAAATTTTAATGGTAATTAAAGCGATAAAAACATTTAATATACCAATTTTCCTGTTGGAAATAAATCCCACGCTATTCGACAGTATTCCATTGAAGATTCGACACTGGTAGTCCATAATGATTTACAAATTGGTGCCAGAGGTATGTGATTTTGTCCTCGACTTTTCAGGCATTCAAATTCTAACGGACTTTCGGTTGAAATTCCGAAATATGGTGTATGATCCAACACAAACACAGTTTTATGATTTGCTGGATACATTTTCTCAATATTTTTGTTATATTTTATTTAGTTAAGAATTATTCACATTGTAAATACAAATACAAATGTTATAGGTTAAGTTTTCGTCGGGCGAAAAATGTCAGACGCGAAATACTCTTGCTCCTCATGTCCCACACTATATATATATATAACCAGACCAATTGTATAATAAATATTTGGGAATGTACATGTATGTGAATATCACTGATACATCTCCACTGTCTTTAAACGAATATCTACAGGTCTAAATATTTCAAAGCACATAAGTGACCCAATTGCAGAAGTCCAAATATCAGATGTTTGCTGGTAAATATTCAAAATTTGTACCGCATTGTTTGTAGACAAGTGGCTCCCTCATATTTCGCAATAATTTGGGCAGTATTCAAATAGTGTAAGTAGCTTACAAGTTATTGATAACAGATAATGACAAAATGTCAACGAATATTTGATGATAATCAATAAGTAAAAATATATTCAAAGTCATTGATTATACTTACAATTGATCGAAGGTATCTCAACAATCCTTTCAATTGTGTTATTGCTGAATATTGATTGGCGCCATTCAATTTATTCAAATCCCGGTTTATTATGCTAGAGAAAATGTGTAATAATTTGATAGATTGATTTTACCCCTCTGTCCTATTGAATGTATCATAAAAAAATTCAATAAATAATATTAAATTTATAGTAGTATAATTAATTTAAAGTGAAAATGTGTTGAAGGAATAAAAGTATCTCATATGACTAACAATGTCTCAGTACCACTATCGCAATATGGCCATCTTTCTTTCCACATTGGAGCCTCCTAAGTGGCGTTATAACACGTAAGTTTATTGTTCGTTAAATTGAAATATTTCAAAGCTATAATGCTTATGCCATTTTTGATTATAATTAAATAAATGCGATAATCTTATTGAACACTATTAAAAAATAAAATTATCATTACGTATTGTTTTATTATTATTCAATAAATAAATAGCGAAGAACCGGGGTGATATGCACGTGGCATAGACCCACGCCGCATATAACCTCCAAACTGTATTTTAAATTATTATGGAGAACATGTAAAGTAATAAATGAAAAAAATCGTAATATATAATTTCAGGTTGACTCGTAATTCAACCACAACGTAAAAATGTCAGGAGGATTAGACGTGTTGTCTCTGAAAGAGGATGACGTTACCAAAATGTTGGCGGCATGCACCCATTTGGGTAGTGAAAATGTGAACTACCAAATGGAACAATACGTCTACAAACGTCGTGTAGATGGTATGCATCAATTTGTGCTTCCTTACAAAATCATTTGATGTACTGATGTCTAATGTTATTTTTAAAATTGCACAGGTGCTGGCGTAAATATTATCAATCTTCGACGCACTTACGAGAAGATTGTTTTGGCTGCTCGTGCTATTGTAGCAATCGAACATCCCTCTGAAGTTTTCGTAATTAGTTCTCGCCCCCATGGTCAGCGCGCGGTTTTGAAATTCGCGTCTTATACTGGAGCTACACCAATTGCTGGTCGTTTCACACCTGGAGCGTTTACCAATCAAATTCAGGTATTCCTCTCCACAATTATTCGAAAATAATTTGAATATTTTCGTCAACAAAGTGATGATAAAAATTAGCTGAATTATTAAATGTTGATTTTTTTTAATGGCTTAATCTTTTCTGACAATTCAACAATGCATTAAGGAATTCTAGCACAGTAAATAAGTGGTGACTATTTAAAAAATAACAATTGAAACATTGAATTATTTTAGGCTGCCTTCCGCGAACCACGTCTCTTGATTGTCACGGATCCTACTTCAGATCATCAACCAATTACGGAAGCCAGCTATGTCAACATTCCAGTTATTGCTTTCTGCAATACAGATTCACCGCTTCGGTTTGTCGACATTGCTATTCCATGCAATAATAAGAGTCTTCATTCGATCGGTTTGATGTGGTGGCTCCTTGCTCGTGAAGTGCTTCGTCTCCGTGGATCAATTCCACGTGAAATGAAATGGGACGTTGTTGTCGATTTGTTCTTCTACCGTGATCCCGAAGAGGTTTGTTACTATTGCACTTTTCCATACTACAATCTACCTATATATTCATAAATGATGATAAAATTGTTTCTAAATTACAATCATGTTGATTTTCATGGCTTAATCTTTTCTGAATCTATTTCTTTGACAATATTATTGTTTTTCAACATTGGCCGTTGTTTATAAAAAATATATATTTTTATTTAGGCTGAAAAAGAAGAGCAAGCAGCTAAAGAAATCGCTCCACCACCAAAAGAGTTCACTTCTGCCGAGCCACCTACTACTGAACCGGGTTGGGGTAATGAAGTCGAACCTCTGACTCCAGCGCCTGAAAATTGGGCTGATGATGTTGCTGCAGCTCCTGCCGCTGCACCGGTCGCTACTCCTGCACCAGCAGCAGCATTTGCATCAACTGGCGATTGGGCTACTCAAGTTCAAGACGAATGGTCTGCAACTAATGCACAGACACAGCCACCAGCTGCTACTCAAAACTGGGGCGGTTCAGCCGCTGACAAGTGGACGTAATTGATATTACATTCAATGAAATAACATCCGCGTCATTTTATTTTGTACTTGTAATAAAGTGCAGTGGGAAAAATAATTATTTTGGTTTATTAACTTTTATTTATTTTATATTTCATTTTTAAATATTACGTTTATCTGAAGATGATAGTGAATCGCTGAAATGATCGTAAATTTTTCCATGAACTTTGAAGCGATAAATACAAGTGTATTTAGGATTCCCCCAATTATTTACTACTTGAAGCATTACTATCTTGAATGGAACATTCTTCATTTCATCATTCTGCAATGATAAGTTATATATTTATTCTTTTATTCCAAATTTATATTTCTCTATAGTCGCATATACGTACTGTTATTTTGAATATTTGTGATACACCACCATCTTGATTATACATAAAAGTTCCTAACAGTAGATATTTATTACGAAATTTTCCCAATACGCGAAATTCTTTGGGTGCAGAATCAATTGAGCCAGTTAATGAGGCTGAAGCTGTAATGTGTTCCATTGTGACTTTATCCAATACCGCCAAGTGAGCTAATTCTATTTCCATGTTACCGTGTGTTCCACGAAATGCCCAACACTCTCCAGCTTGTGTCCATGGCTAGGTAAAAATTGTAATTCCAAAGCTAGTGCATGAACAAACGTTTTGACAAAAAAAAAGCAATATACCTGGATAATTTTTCGTGGTGTAAAATAATTCGGTCGCCATATGGGAATTCCAAAAATTGTTGCTTGCATTTGATTTGACTGGTGAAATGATTCTGTATCTGGTGTTGCAATGACTGACCCACCAGCTGCTTCAGATGCAAAATCTGGCAAACTTTTTTCTAGATTTTTTGAATATTTGCATACAGACTGTAATCGTAAATTCATTTGGCGCATGGACATTTCCAGATTAAGTGCTTTATTTCTTAAACGCATAAGTTCCCTCTCGATGAACATTACGTCAGAGTTAGAGGAATCAGTAATCGCCATAATTTCGGCCTTCGAAAATTTTAATTCTTGACTGACAAAGTCATAATTATCTGGCATGTATATTAAACCGTAAGCTAGCAATAAGCCCGCACCAATGCTCATTATAAATAGTGCTTCCAAAATAGGTTTAAAAATCCTGATTGCTTTTCTTAAACATCGCCCAGCATTCAATAATATCCATACATCTATATTCAAGATGGCAATAAAAGCATTTTCGATAGCTGAAAAGATTTTAATACGGTGGATCAATTTATGTGGACATAACCCGGAGATTTATTCGATTTTTATATTTACCATTATTATTAACATTCGCTAAATATTTTGCTGTTGATGTTGATTTCATTGTATGAGTGAACATGCTAGTGTCTGATCTTGCACCGCAATGCGAACAATACCACTGAAAGTTTGAATATTTTCCTGTTATTGGTATTTATCCCAATACAGTTGATAAAACAGTATTATATACGTATATATATATATATATATTACGTATAATTTGTGTTGTTCAGTAGAGTGTACCTATCAGATGAACCGATCGCACGAACAATATCGTACAAAAATGTTTTGTTAAAATTCTTTAATAAAACTTTACAGATTCATACACTATAAAATGACATGCAATGCGTGTCAGTCCAAGTTCTCCTTTTTTACACGAGAAGTAAGAATTTCGTTATTCAATTTTTATTGTAGGTTATGTTTAATGGAAATGTCAAAAAAATCTATGTTTTGGTATAATTCATAAAAGTGTAAATTAAAGTGGTGTACAATATTTCAGAATGGATGTCCCAATTGTGGATTCTCGTACTGTAGCAAATGTTTGAAATATAAATGTCAGTTATCTGATGGCACTGTGAAAAAAGTTTGTGGCCCCTGCTACAATAAATTGATGTCGAATTCACAAGGCAGTTCTAAAAATTCATCAACTGATGAATCACCATTGAATGCATCCAACACGCCCATGGCTCCTGTGGATATAGAACACAAGTAGGTGTAATTGTTTTTTAATGAAAAATTACCATCTAAACATATTTGCCCATTGTGCGAAACTGCAAATGCTTGTATAATAATAAATTTATTGCAGGATAAATGCATTGGATAACCCTGTAAAACCACCGATTGTTATATATAAACAGGGACATTGGGATAAATTCAAAGCAGGCTTGGATCCAGAGGATCAGGCAATTGTTGATCGTTTGAGAAAATTGAAAGACGAAGATAAACAACCGCCACCTCCAACCACTGAAGAAATTCGCAGAAGATTGGCTTTATTAAAAGATCAAGATCCAGATAAAGTCACGTCCACAAATGTATGACTTCTCAATATAAAAAATTTATTTCGCACATAATGGCGTGTAATAATAAATGAATATTTTCAGATTTATCCTGTGGATACGCGATCAGATCATGAGAAATCTGACGATTTAATCAGACAATATTTGGAAACGTTGAAATTGTCATCGACCAATGATTCAACCGAAGATATGGAACGACGACTGAATGCATTGAAAGGACTTGATCCATCGAAATCATCAACGATTTCAGACGATGATAGTGATGAAGAATCACAAACGAAAAGAATAATTGACAAGGCCATGGCTGAAGCGACATTACAGGCTAAATATGACGATGATGAATTAGAAGAAATGGACATTGAGGTTTGTAATAGATTTATATGCATTTTATTGATAGTATGGAAAGTGGACTGTTCAATTTGATGCAGGTACCAATGGAGCATTCGGATGAAGACTTTTCGTGTGTTATGTGTGAACAAACGAAAGATTTAGTGGAGTGTACAGGTTGTACTGGTGACTTGTATTGTTTGATATGCTTTGAAGATAATCATGACGATATTGAAATGAAGAAACACAAAGCAATTCCATTTAAAGATCGGAGAAAAGTTCCTTATTAAGTAAATTGCTTAGATACGTCCCGGTATTACTGCATCTGGCTGTTTAGTGGCAGCTTAACATCAAATCACATAACACTCAATTACTGTAACAATTTTAATTTGCAATATAAGGGAGATGCTTCTTTTTTTTTTCCTACAATTTTGCAAGTCACGGTAATATTTGTCAAACATGTTACCAGGGATTTCCCCGAGACCGTTTTGAGCATCAGAACCCGCAACGCAAAAACATTTCACCGCCATCCCTACCAACATATTCCTATTTATAAACGTCGCACTCTATCGTTCCATGCCAATTCACTGTTGCTACTTGAACTTTAAACGTGCTAATACTTTCTGTACAAATAAAAAAAAATGAACAAAGAGCCATGTAATGTAAAGAGTTTTTTATTCTTGAAATAGTTTAATTTATGAATTTGATCAATTTTTTACCTATTCTTAACGTAACTCTTAGTCAATAGCTACTTGAGATTGAAATTTGAGATGTCACCAAAATATTTGCGTAGTTTTGCTGCGAAAAAAAGCTACCGGTAATTCAATTGGACTAAAATTAAAACCAGTGTTATCATAAATTTGTTATCAATTAATAAATGAGTATGTTTATATGACGTTATACGGTCGGACATTATTCATATACTTTTATGACAACACACTTTTCATTGTCAATTGTAAAACAGAGTAATAGTAGAGGTCTCGATGCCAGTCAACTTCTGGAGTTTAACAAAATATTTGTGTGCGCAGTTGTTTTTCCTTTTGGCTCACTGGTGTGTCACAGTTGGCAGTTTATAATATATGTACAAAGTCTCCGCCAACGAGTGAGCGAACAAAACAATGCCGCCTATTATACATTTTCTTGCAGCAATTATACGGAAAGTAATAACCATTAGGGATAGGGTTGATGGGCCTGGGAAAAGATCGTCGAGACTCAGTTCTATTCGCTTTTACAATTTACACAAATAAAAGTCATCCTATATGGCATTATTTTTTTTTTGTTCATGAGATGTCGCTTTTACATTATACCTCGCTACAATAGTTGTGTCTATACAGATGTACATTAGACAAGTTACACTTTAATCTTGATGTTTCCTGAATGTTTGGACTATACACGGAATAAATGATGATAAGATTGCAAAAATGGCTTTAATCATGATAGAGATTAGAATTGAGGTTACGGTCAATGGTATACAAGTTTTATCTGCCAAATATAGAAAGACCAAGCTGAATGATATGAAAGTAACAATATAGAATGGCGAAAATGGTTATAAAATAAAATTCAAGTACTAATACTTAGCTTTGATGACCTGCCGGACATATCATTCATGGTAATATGTTTGCTGTGGTGATGTGTGTGTATGTATCATTGAAATTCCACACAATATAGAAAAGGAAGATATTATTTACAGAATATATATATGCGTATTCATGCCTGAAGCAGTTTTGTATTTTCTGTATTTTTATCTTGATTTTTATTATTCAAGTAGAAAGAATAGTATGACATTATCTTCTAAGTCGTTCTTTTACATTACTCCATGATTTTTCACAGAAAAGAGAAAAGAGCAAATAATAAATTATGAATGATAAAACAATTGTTATGATTATTATTATTATTATTATGGTTATTATTATTTAAATAAAACAAACGTATAATACAGTAACAAAATGTTCATTCAATGTACGTGGGCTTCAATTTGCTGCAAGTAACAAGTGTGCACTGCGGGAAATTAAACGAATCAAAAAATGAAGAGCATTTTTTTTTTGAAGAAAAAAAATTAATAAGATTAAATAGTTTGTGATAATTGCAGTCATATTATTAAACTTTGGGGAAAAAATTTAATAGCCGTGCCTTTAATATTATTACTGCTTTCAATAATTGTACAAATCTAATTTAAAATAACCGGCGACACCGATTGTCCATAAATATCAGCTCGTTCATGAAATTCTCAATGAGTTTTAGCGAAATTCTATCAAACTTTTAATTACGTTGTTTCATTTATTAATTAATTTTTTTTCTTCCGTTTTATTTTAATTCACATTTAGACAATGGTTGTCCGCTGCTGGTAGTGGAATTGGTTCCGTTGATATTGGTGGTTGTTTTTTCGTTTTTCTCAATTTTTTTGGCGATTTGCCGGTTTTCGATGTCGTATTTTTTTCTTCCTTGTCTGCAATTGCAATAGTCTCAGATTGAATTTGATTATTTTCTCGGGTATTTACAGGTGCTTCAACATCAACAGGCGTGTCTTGTTCGAGTTCCATCGTTGTATTTTCAATAACCGGCCTAGCTTCTTCTTGCGCACTTTGAGATTCATCAAGTTTCATTGTTTCATCACAGGCAGGCACAATTTGTTGCTGATTCTCCTGAGCTGGAGTATTCTCAGGCAAATCTTTGGTTGGCAATGATGGCATTGCGGGTAATGGTATAGCAGCTTTATGCTCTTGTGCATTCAACTCAGTCACCGGAACATCTTCCATTTCTTTTGTTTTATCTTTGCCAATAAATTGCTCTACGGATGTTTGCGATTCATTTATTGAATGTGTACATGAAACCTTCGACTCCAATAGACTAATTGAATCTTGTATACTCTTAATAGCATTTTTTCTTGCTTGCCTAACATTTTCTTTACCTTCAGTCTCAATGTCATCTAATTTGATTAGTTCACGTGTCAACATTTCATCAAGGTAAATATATTGTTTATCCGTTTTTGAATTACCATTCCACAATTTTATTTGTTCAGTTAGTGAATCGACTTCTTTTTGTACATGATCAACCTTTTCTAATGGATCTTTTGGTATAAATATTTTTCGTTTAGGTTCCTGCGGTGGTTCCTGCTGTTGAGTCTGTTGAGGTTGCGAAGAGCCCGCCTCTTGAGAATGACTTTGTCCCATTTGCGGATTGCCATAAATATATTCATTTTGAGATGGACGTTTTTCATATTGCTGTTGCTGTGGTGGCCGTTGTTGTTGGTGTTGTTGTTGACGACTTTGTCTGAATGGTGGCGATTGAGTGGGTTGACTTGTTCTACGTACACCCGGATGATCAAACACATCGTGAAATGAATCTTGAAAATGTGGCGACCAATCTCTGCTTCTATTATTGAAATGTTGATTAAATGTTGATGGTCTATGAAAATGCGGTGGATTATGAAATTTCGATGGTGTATCATCAAACTGGGTTGAGAAGTAACCCGACGGTGATTGTTGTCTAGTTGAAATTGTCGGTGGATCTATATTTTTGGGAATAACAGGCTCGTCTCGTCCTTCAACAAATATTGGGATGTGTCGAACATTTGCCTGCTGCTGTTGCTGATGCGGCGACGTTGATCGTTGTTGTTGTTGTTGCGGTTTTGGCATGGATCCCTTGTTATCAGTCTGTTGATTAAATTGGGGTGTAATATCTACTCTAGAAATGAAACGTTGATTTCCTTGCGATGGCTGCTGTGGACGATTTACCTCTCCTTTCATTTCTTGACGATTCTCCGGTGGTGCTGATGCCGAACGCTGCTCTCGATTCATTTTCTCGCTGTTATCCATATTATTATGATGATGCTGACCAATGTCCACTGTGTTACGTAAACCGTATTGGGGAATTTTATTTGGCATCTCTTGATGTCGATACATGTGTTCGGGGGGTTCACCGTGTGAACTAACACCACTTGCACCACTCGCTGCACTAGCTGCGCTACTACCACTCGCTTGACTGCGTGTGTCTTCGTCCGGATGACCCTGATGTGAATTACCACTGCCGGATCCGCGTCTTGGGTTACGCAATGTACCGTGGAGTGGCACGTCGCCCCAAGGGGGGCCCAAAAGATGTTCGGCAAATTCGGGGTGTCGGGTTGCCAAATTGTCTAGTTGCGATCTGATGTCGCCCAATCGACCGAAACCTTGATCGTCAAATGGAAAGCCCTGGCAATAAAAACAAAAATATATGTATATTCAATAATAAACTAGACAGCATTTATTATACACAGCAAAATATCATTGGTGATAATTGGAATTCTTTAAATATTATACATAGGGTAAAATCGTAGCTTATAAGAAAGTGACAGCATAAAGTTTATTCGTATACATGCGTAGGCGAGATACGTTCAGTTTCAATGTTGTCACGACCTCGAACACATAACTCTGACGATGTCTTGAAAAAATAAATAAGAAAAACAATATATACTTCGTATCACATTGGATCTTTTCTTATTTTTTGAAAAGTATTTTTATTGATTTTGTACGGATTCTTCAACGAATATTATTTCAGATACAACTGATGTAACACACAAACACACAGATATATATATATATATAAAAGCATAAAAGTTGAGTTGAGAAGTTTCGTCTTGTTTTCGTATCCATTTAAAGATGTTTAAAAGTTGTTTTTCACGTTCTTTGGTGTGAGTGTGCGGCGGCGACAACTCAACAAATACATGAATCATGTGTAATATACATGGGAAATATACTCTCTATATCTTTGTTATATTGTCTTATTTTTTGTGCTGTAGCATCGAGACCATTCTGGTATTAACATTGGTAATGCATTTTTTTTTCCTTTTCATGTCACAAGTTTTAAAATTATTGCGTAGTACACAAGAACGACTATGAGTCTTTATACGCCTACGTGTAATATACTAAGATTTATCTTTGCACTATGAACGACATTACTTATTACTTTTTTGCCTTTCAATTCATTGCATATTTTCACTGTGCAGAAAACGAGGCAGAAGAAATTATATCATATTAATATCGCTATTGACATATGTACATTATGAATAAAAAAATAAAATAAAATATATAAAAACGAAAGTTGTAATAACTGCGATAAAATATATATATATGCACACACATACAGGCCCATCAAAAGCTGGTAACAAGCGATAACAATGTCGAAAATTTTTAAGTATTATCGTAGGCCTCATTTTGGTATTAATTCGTGGATCGATGACGATACTCGTCAATAATTTATATATATATCTATATATATGCAGCATTAAGAACAGTATCAATAAAATTCCATAGTCAGTAATCAGTATATAAATACAATGATATACGTAAGTTGGGCAATATATCTTTTGTGTATATGTACGATTGATATTACTTAAATTGGTAAATTACACATGATTCATCGAATCATTACGTATGCGAATCAGGGGCGCGTGTACTATGTCCTTCTACGTGTGAAACGCAAACACCTGCAGAAAAAATATGTAATTTTGAAGAAAAAAAAAACATATTTATTTCCTAGAAGAATAATAATCATAAAACATATACATTTTCCTCAATTTAAATAAATTAAAAAATACCATTCAATTATTTATTATTAATAATTGTGTTTATTAATGATTTATAAAATTATATCTAGACAGTACAAGTGACGGCACGTGTTGTTTGGTAGTAAACGACGGTAAATAAAAATTGCATGTATTAGTTGTAGATATATCGATTTGAATGAGTCGACAATACTGAACTTCTCGCACCGTAGCCACATTCCATACAATCCCTGCCTTTTATGATTGTCTCGATTTCTCTCGCCATATTCTTTACGAATCGAAACTTTGTGTTATATTGTATGGTGACGTCAAGACACAGCGTGGGATGCATTATACATACATAAAAACATATATATGTATATGTGAACTTAGATGCAATTCACATAATTATTTACCTAACATATTTCTTGTTACTATTTATTATCACTTGTCCAGTGTAACAATATTAATTTATTCATCCATACATTGTATCATTGTATTATGTCATCGATGCAATTTGGTGTAACGTCTATTTACCCTAATAAAATTCATCTATCCATAATGTTTTAAACTAGTTAAAAATATTTTTCTATTTTTCAATGAGCATGTATATATAGAGTGCGAATAATACCACGTGAATATAGTAAACAATTGTCAGCTGTTAAATATTACATAATGTATCGCAGTGATATAAGAGTGTAAATATCAACATCGGTTTATACATAATTGATATTACACGAAGTAAAGAAGAAATATCGATATTCATCCCACCAATCTCTCAATATGCCATGAGAATTATTTTGGAATCAGACGAATGTTAAGAGAATAAAGCGATGGTTAAATTATGTCCGGAACACCAACAGGAAGAGGGAATTATATTATTTCCAGTTAGATACAACCACAACGTTCATCAGTGTTGCTATTTGTTAAAAACCGGTTTTACTCTGTGTTAGATAGAGAGAGAGAGGGAGAGAGAGAGGGGGGGGGGGGACTAATAATATCAGTTTTTTTTTACAGGTGGCGCACTAAAAAGGGGAGTAGGGAAAAAAAGAAAATAAAATGTCCTGATTGAGTCATCAAGAAAAATGAGTAGAAAACTGTTGTTTGTATATTAACTCACAATTTTCAAGAATTTATTGAACTACAGAAATATGAAATGAAAGTGTGAGTATAGTTCTGAATGCTCTTGTCTTTTGGATGCCACACACGTTTGCAGACATGATGTTGACGACGATTCAGCAGCATTACCACGAGTTTTCGAGTTATTATTAGAAAAGACGGCTGAGTGTGTTCAGAGGTTACCATGTCGGTGGAAGAAAGAGAAGAATTAATAAAAATAAAAAAAATAAAAAATAATATGGGAAAAGCTTGCAGTAAGGACTTTTAAGTGAAACAAGAAAACCATTGTTACATTTAATTTCAATTTCAACAAAAGAAAAAACAATCTACTGTTTATATGTAAATAAGCTAATTCACAATTGTTACAGAATAACACACACACACACCCACACCCACACACTTTTCTCTTCTAATGACAATGTCATATATAGTTTGTCGTGAGCAGTGAAATAAATTGAATATTGGCTGGCAAGGTCGGTAAATGCACTAGTGTACTACTTAACAATCGTTTGTATATATCGAAGGGCAAGATGGTACACACAAGACAAACTCTCCAGACGGGTGACGTCCTTTCCTGCGAAAATTCTGGAGTAATCTCGTTTTCTTGACCTCGATGGAGTGACCACGGTTGATCGATGATGGCGCCTGCGCCGAGGTCAGAAGATTCGAAACACACAGTGACCGCAACATACAAATGCAAGGACGTCCAGTTTATGTACACGAGGAGAAAACAAAACACACACACACACACACTTGTGTCACCTCGCGTATAACAGTCACGAGGTTTTACAATCACAACTATTAAACAAATTTACAAATCAGTATTTTTTTCAACAACAAAAATTATATTAAAAAAAAAAAAAAAGACATTGGGAAATATTTTTGTGAATGAGTCAACGAGAATTATTCATCGACGAAAATAATTAAGAGGAAGGCAATTTAAAAGCTTGTGTCGTTCGAAGACCAAACACCACAAAGAAGAAAATGAAGAGGGAGGTAAGGGGAAGGGGGAGTTTCTTGAGTGGACTAGAAAAAAAAAAGAAAAAAAAAAGCACTTACAGGGTCCAGATTTTGGCCAAATTTGGAAGCGGTGTCCATGATGACGGGCGAATCCATAATTTAAAATGGTAGAGCACGTGATATTTGCGTCACACGTGCGAAAAGGAATTTTTAAAAGACTATATCACACACACACACACACACGCCACTCTCACCGAGGTTTGCGTTAAATTCAATTTATATAGAAAATATTTATTTACTTTTTTTTGTCTCACTATTATTTTTATACCAAGAAGCACACAAAAAAATGCCGGGTATTGTTACAACTGGGATATGTGTATATAATTGCAAACACACTTATAATTTCATCTCGTGAATTACCGGCTAAATATATCTTCTGTTTCGCTCTTTTCGCAGAATTTTTTTTCCAGCTTCCTCTCGCTAAATTTACACAAATAAATGATGAACTAATTCTTCTCCGGTCTTCACCTCGTTTCCTCTCGCACTCTCCTTTATCGTTATGTAATCAATTAAAAATAATCACAGATTATTTATATTTTTCTCTCACTCAAACAATTAATTTGTCATCTATTCTGATTTTGATTACTTTGGCAATTAGTAAATCGCTACTTATAAATATGTATACTTATAATTGGAGATGCCTATTGGGTACAATACAAGATAAAGTCAATGACGATACTGACAGTCCGAGTCATGTGTGGGATACTCATATAGAAATGTGGTAGAGGGCGCTGTTGTATCACGTGACCGATGCGCACACGCGTCAATCTATACCATAGAATGTTCGGGAATATGCCACAAACTTCTTTGGGTTTCTGTCACACCTTCTTCTAGAAGTTACCACAAATATTTGTTTGTCCATTCAATTTATAATTTTGCAATCGATAATTTCGGCATAGACTGTTTTTTTTTTTTTTTTTTTT
>CAJUYH010004437.1:0-27270 GCA_910591685.1 Galerucella tenella
TAGTGTATGGGTCAATCACGACAATGTTAACCGACGTTTTTCTTCTCCGACCTGACCTGAGATTTTCCCCGTACAGGCTAATGTGCTCGTGCAAGTCTGCTAGTGTATGTGGTATTGATTTAAATTCGTCGTAAAAAAACATAGTCGTTCTGCAAAATGGCCGATACAAGAATGTGGAATAAATATAGCACAATATGATTCTGGTACCATGCGTTCTAAGGCTTGAGCAGATATTGCTGTTCAAAATTTTAAATCTTCATAATTTCGCGCTGTAGCAAGATATCGTAAAGTTGCAGTAAGATGTTCATGACAGGATATGGACTGCCGAAGGTGCGAAACTTGCTTTTGTATTAAAGGTGTGACACGGTTAACGATTCTGAATAAGTAATTTCATCCATTCTTGAATAATTACACCAGTCTCTGGTCTCCAGTTTAAACTTTTTTGAGAGATTGACATGGGAAAATTTGTTCCTTTTTAATAATAAATCTTTTGCCCATTTCGTACGTTTTCTAAGTGATTTCTTTAAAAAAAAAAACTAACGCCACTGCAATTATGTCCTTGCGATTTATCGTGAAACACACAACTGCAGACGTTCTTTTCCGACAGTGTATGTGTGTTCAAATGCAAAAATTTTGCACGTACAATTTTAACTGTTCGGTCAAGTTTGTCGTGTTTACCCGTAGTATATGGGGGCCTTAAGCCCTTGACCAATATTGATGTTCAGATATTGTTATGTGCATACGACTGCAGCTTCTAGACTCTAGTGGGTTCTTCTCATGTGAAACGAAGTCTACTACATCATTTACTTGTTGTTTCAACTGTCAAAAAATTTCCACTCAAATATCGAAAAAAATTTCTCAGTTGCCGTGGTAACTAATTAAAATTGAGGCATCTTATTGATTAAGAAGTATCATTTTGTCACTGCATGCTGATTTTATTAATATGTTTGTAAGATTGAGCAGACATAAATTAAAATAAATACATTACTCCACATTCAAAATAATCAAAGAATCAAATTTCTTGATAGACTCTACTCTCAAATCACTGAACTTGTCTGAGTGCAATTTAATATACATATATTTCATTAACAATGATTTAAACAAAACAACACTTGTTTGAAGAACGGAACAACTTAATTAGAACAGGGTCGTGTAGGTACTAGTTTTGTTTCAACTCCTGCTTCTTTACACAGATCTATCATATTTTTCTCATAGTTACCACTGTTCAGCTTCAAAATTCAAATAATCCTCTTATATAAGGAAATATTCCTTACATCGAATTCGTTTTCCAATGTAGAAACTCTGGATAGTTTATGAAAAGAAAACGGGAATTTTAGATAGGTACATCACATGCAATAAAATGTTAATTACTTAAATGGAAATCCATTTTCGAAGCAGCTGCACCACTATATCTTATAGAAATTTTCGAAAACAGATCTGGACTTTTATTGAAATCACAATAAATTCAATTTTGATACAGCTGTTACAAAGTGCTTACAAGCAAATTGGATTTATTCACGTACAATAAATGCAAGTTTTATATCTATTGTATCTTTGTTTCATATCTTTTGTACCTTTGGAATGCAACAGTGTATGTTTTCTTCCTCCAAACCGAAATTGAACGATGTACTGAGCGTTTCGGTCTATATTTCCAACTTTTGTGAGCTGGTAAAGTAGTAGCAATATTTTCATTCCATTATGACACCATGTCGTTTTATGATAGAATACCTTTAGCAAAAACGTGACGAGAGTTTCCAAATACACCAAATCAATCTGAGAATAGATTTGAACAAGAAAATATATAATGTTAAATGCATGGATTGTAGACTTGATAATTACGTGAATTTATGTGAAAGGCAATAGTATGATAAGGCCTTACAGAGTCTTTGTAAGTCAAAGAACAAAGACTGGAAAGACTGACTGCTCTAGAGCGGTCGCGTTGAAGTCGTACACGACTGCAACACGACCGCATGCATAATAACTGATTTCAAAATTAGGAACAGCATTACACCTGAAAAAAGGATCAGGAACCGCTTGTAGCAGTCTTTGTATGGTGGGTCCGGCAGCTCTAAGCTGTCGACTGCAGAGCGACTGCTCGGACCGCTCAGGAACTGCTAGAGAGGTCCGTGTATTGCCGATATATTTCTTTTTTTTATTCTGTTATTTAACGTCGGTCTATTTCTGCGACTGAGGCTTATCACCGACGCCGGGAGCACTCTACACCTAACCGGAAATTTTGGCGAACCCACTAGTGTTCCAACCAGTGGTAGCGTTCTTTAACGAGCCCAACATCCATGGACTCTGGACCTCGGTTTTACGTCTCTTCCGAAAGACGGCATATCTACATTATACCTTGTGCTCATTGGTATAATGCCTGCGAGCTAGTAGTAGTCTAAAGTGCACCCTAATAGTCTAAAGTGCTTCTCTGCAGGCTGTACGGGCCCTATACGATGGTTTTCCCTGTCATGGTAACCCATCCAAGTACTAACTATGTCCGACCTTGCTTGACTGTAACTATTGCATCAAACGCGTTCCACTACAGTGCTGGGTCGTCACCCGATATATTTCTCATTTTTTCATTTATAACTCGTATATTTACAATATGCTTCTCACAGAGCATTAAGTGAATGTGTTGGTTGAGTAGGCTTGGAAGGAAAACACTTATTAGTACTTCTCCTTATCGATTATTTCTGTGTTGGATTAAGTCTTCTGGTCATATTTTTTGTGGTCTTCTCCCATCAGGTCCATTGTTGTATAGTTCTTGAATTAGGCGGTTGTCATGGTTGGTGATTCGGTCCCTGTAGGTGGCGGCTATTTGTAGAAATTCTTCCGTAACAAACGGAATGTTTAGGTCAGTATGGAGAGTTCTATTGCTGATATACCATGGTGCACCTACGATTGATCTGAGTGCCTTAGACTCAACTCGTTGTATTGTTTTAATTCTGGTTGGCTTAGCACATCCCCAAAGGTGTATTGCGGATATTAATTAAGTATGGAAACTGTAAATCTTCGTGCGGCGACTGCAGCATGCGGTCCATCTATGGCCAGCCCAAGAAACAACAACTACTTCGCTCTTTGATTTTCGAAGACTCTGTAAGGCGTTATTGCCTTTGACATCTATTGATAACACGCTTTACTAAAATGACAATTAATTCGCAGGAAACTGTGAATGAAGTAAATAAAATGAATTCATTTTATAAAACTACAGATCTGTTTCAACAGCAATCAGATACAATCGGAGAATATTCGACCAGAGATAGAGATTACGCGAAAGTAAACTCGTTGTTTGCTATGACCGGTTATTCTCTGATCGTCTCTGACTGTTTCTGTTCGTACAGATATTATGCTGCTTGCGTATTTTGGATGGTTGTCAAAAAAATAAAACAAATCGACGATACGGTCTATGTATTCGATGTTGAGTATACTCTGGAGTGACATCAGTTAGCAACAAAACAGATGCGGCATCGTCCACCTGAATACATAAAAATATTGATTGTAACACTCCCATAATAATGTCCCGAATGCAGAAATCAACCAAGGTTCGAATTATAAGAAATTAAATATTGTAGTATGAAAGTTGGACGAGCTTCAAAATATTTCGTTTTATACCCCGTCCTAGTCTGAACGTCATAGACCCTGAAGATGCCTTTCCTGATACGTTTTAAACATATTTGATTCCCACATCCGAAAAACCTCTCAAAGACATCACATCGTACACTGATAAGAGTCCAACATTTTTTTACATAAGAGTAGTTATACTAAGCCACTTCGAGCACAGTGGTTCGAAAAATTCCCGCTTTATGGCGCTGATGAGGCGTGGCAAGCTTGCGACGTCACCATCGTCAACCTATTTTGAATTGGAAAAAATATTATATTTTTTGCCATCGAGCTGTACACTTGATTTCTCCTAAAATATTGTAACACTCCCATAATAAAGTCCCGAGTGCGGGATTAAACCAAGGTTTGAATTATGAGAGATGAAATATTATGGTATAAAAGCTGGAAAAGCTTCAAAATATCCACGAGAGACGTCAAACAAATGTTTTAAGACATATTTACAGTTATAAATCACATTATCAGGAAAATGTTTCCTGGATAGCACAAGACGTTCGTTTTATACCCTTTCCTAGTCTGAACGTCCTAGACCCTGAATAAGATGTCTGAAAGATGCGTTTCTCAAGACGTTTCGAAGATATCTGATTCCCACATCCTGAATACGTCTCAAAGACATCGTAAGTGTGTATATAAATGAAATTAAAATAGTAGTATCGCATTCAATTCAATGGTGAACTACTGTTTTGCCTGTCTCTGTCCTGGCGGGATAACCTACCATTCTGAAGATTTCTGTCCACCAACATCCTTGTGGCCATATTCATTTTCGACTTTTGCTGTTTAGCTGAGTATTACATGAAATTGAAATTGAGCTCTTATCAATACTGAACAAAGCCATCGTTTTCGATATCAACTGTTACGATTTTGAAAAACAAAAGTATGTGGTGTTGGCGAATAAAAAGGTGCACTACAAAAAAGCGAACGGCAGCTTTTCGCCTGGGAACATTAAGCATGGAAACATAACAAAAAGCTGAATGTATTTGTCATTTGTTTTCCAAATTTAGTCCCATAAATCTCCAAAACTATAACGTGCTGTTTTTACTTTTATGGTAGTTATAAATCTCACATTTTTCCATGGGAAAGAAAGATTTAAAATTAGGGTGTGGGTATATAGAAAAGTTTTTGTCGATTCAAGCTTTCCGTAACCAACTGTAACATTTCTCTCTTCTAATATTTTATTCAGTGACTGGAAACTGCCTAGCTCCCTTAAATTGATTTTGGACAGCTAAAGCAGATATTACCATAAAATTGGGTCGGTCCGAAAATTATACGCAAAAAACTCTATTCTTGTCGGTGGCAAAGTTCCACGGAAGTCTTTCTGAAGTTTATTCCCAAGTTAGGCTGGGTTGAATTTTTTTATCCATATAGAGTAAGATATATCAAGGTTATGGATACCTAGTTATAAGTTGGGAGACTTTATCAGAAGACTTTACCCAGAGTCAAATGTATCAATACAGTATGTCATTGAAAATTGGTAATGAAAATCTTTTATTTTTACACAAAAACTCAGTTCATATAATAAAACATGATAATTCCATCAGAAATAACAAGTCATAATCATTGGAGTTCATAATGGAGTTACATTATAGTATAGTTTTCAAGAGGTCATGTAAAACAACCCATGGACTCATGGATTCTCACTTGAGTCTATGGAACTGCCCAAAGCTGATAATGTCATAGGTTCGTTGAGCGTCCAACTATATTCCACATTAACGAGAGTAGATATACTAAGCCGCTTCGAACACAGCGGTTCAAAAAATGCCCGCTCCATGGCGCTTGGATCTGATCAGACGCAGCAAGCTTGCATCATCATCGTCAACTTATTTTGACTTGAAAAAAATATTCGGTGTGAGAATTGAATCATTGACCTTTGCGTCTGTATTAAAAATCTATCTTACCATTCGCTATAATACGTTAAAGCTGCAAAGGAAGGTATTTATTGCGTCTGGTGTGTGACGTGACAAGATCCTTCACAATGACTTGCGTGCGCGCTTTTCGCCATATGACAGAAATTTTTCGAACTGCTGTGCTCGAAGTGGCTTAGTATATCTACTCACACGCCGTATGCAAGGAATGTTCCTCAAATGCTGAAAAGTGTCTCCATATTCTAGCTGCATACTTGATTGCTTCTAAAACTCACGTTCCGTTAAAAAAACATAAAATTATTCAGTCAAGTATCCCTTCGACCAACGCAAATTATTGGCAGCAGCAGAGGGAATGCCGCAACGACATAGACAGCAAAATTCGCCCAATACTTCACACAGACATCGTAACAAATAAATCGCACAAAGGTTAGTTAGATAGTCAGGTAGAAAACCATGCCTTCATTATACGATGAATTGTTTACTTGCTTTAAGATTAACTAAAGAAATGTACACATCCACTCTAGCTTCAACTGGCAGCAATTAAATGTAACTGCGTCCAAAGATAACAAGGAACCGTAGATTTTTTCTTCAGTTCAAGCAGTTGAAATTAATATTTTCCCAAAAATGTGGGATACATTTGCATTATTTACTGAATTGTCTCACCTTGTACTGCAAGCTGCAGGCTCAGGGGCCGATATTTTAAGATCATGAAGGATAGCGATCGTCGTCCGCTGCGGAAAGCTATATGGAGCAGTTCCTGGAATAAAAAGTGCAAATTGAGAGCGATATTTTTGGTGGTGATTAAGTGATTATGTCAAAGTATAGAACAGTGATCATACAACAAAAAACATGTCAACTGATACTCGTTTTAATCAGAGTTTGGGAGTAGCATACATGGAACCTCTTGCTTTGTTTTTAGAGGCAAAAAGCGACTTCTGTAATAGAACCAATAATAGATATTTTGGGGGCTTGGTGAGGGAAGTACACAACTTGTAGGGAGAGAGTGAATAAATTTTGTTTCCTGTTCCCATAATTTCAAAGTTATGAGCAAGAAGGGTTTTTTTCAAAGGAAAATCGAAATAGGAAAACTTTTCGATATAAAAGGCTTAGACTGCCCCCCCAAAGTTTCTGGGATGGGCTTCTATTTTTACATAATTAACTGCACTCTCTGTACTTCTCGTCACTTAATATATCCTATTCTGTGACATTTCCATTTCGCATGAAAAATATTTGATGTGATTAAAAAAAAATAGTATATTGTATAATTAGTGGGAAAAGCATAATATTCCCAAACCACTGGTAACACAGGAGTTTGGGAATATGATATAGGAGGATATTGTATTTGCAAATTATCTGAGGAAAGAAAAGGTGGCCTAGTCGTTCAAAATTGTAGTAATTTTACCATCAATGTTAATAACAACTAAACATATGTTTTTAAATTCTTGTTAAAAGTGTTATGTAATAATTGCTAATAAATGTTTACGTCAAATGTTTTATTCCAATTGAGTATAATCACTTTGCTGCCTAGGTAGGAAAAGTAATACTTTACTGATTGATATATGTGTCAGCAAAATTAATATTTGCTGCCAATCGGAGAAAAATTATTTTTTCTCCGATCGAATATATTGACGCGAACGACGCGTAGCGGAGTTCGGTGATGCAGATGAGTGCGGAAAAACATTTTCCACAAGTGTTAGGTACAATAGTTTTTCTACGAGCGTGAGGAAAGTCAACAGAACCAATCAAAAGTTGAAATATTTTTATCTGATTATAGTTTATTTAGAAACATATTTTATTAGTTGATTGATATTATTAACAATAATAGTTACATGTCAAAATCTAATACCTAATCATGTTATGATTTATTGTAAAATTACAATTATTTGCATAAATTACTTAAATTTATAGCAGATGCTAGTTGCTTGTTGAATGGCTGTAATTTTGGATCTGTTGCTCCTTGCTGTTCTGGGATAATAATGTCAGTCGAGTGTAGTTCATTTTCGAATTCCTGTTCAAACTTGTGCTGAGTACTTGGGCCTGGCTGTATGTCAGTAGACTTGCAATACACTTTTTATTTTTATTTTCCCGCACCGTGTGAAAAATTATTTCCACACGGTGCGGAAAAATTAATTTTCCACACTTAAATGTGTGTGGAAATAGTTATTTTCCTAACAAGTGCGGAAAGTGATACTTTCCTGCACGCGACTGCAGTTGACCCGAACGACGCGAAGCGGAGTTCGGGCAAGTGGTCAATGGCGGGAAAGACACTTGACGCATGAGTTAGGAACATTATTTTTTCAACGACCGTATATACAGAGAAGTATACCAACCCATTTTTCAAAAGTTATTTCATTTCAACATACATACCTATACAAAACTTTAACCAAAAACTATTATTATTATTATAAATATCAATATTAGAAACACAATTTGTAGCATTCTGTAAATTACTTAAAATTGCCGGTCCAGTGGAGTTATTTGGTGTTAACTGGTAAGTAGATAACGTTGATGAGGATGGCATCGGTTGCAGGTCACATAAAGATGACGATGACGGTGACGGCAACGGTCTTAAGTCATTTGTAGATGAAATAATTTCATTTGATATATTTTTCTTATATCAAACCCGGGTGGTTTGATAGTTATTTCATGGCATCATTTTAAGGAATGTACATGGTTATATCAAAATATCTTCATTATTTTATATTTTCAAAAAATTAAAATGTAACAAAAAGCTAGAAAAGTTGTAGATTTTATTCGATGGACTATTTATTCACCTGTTGTAACAATAGTTATAACTTCTGAAGTGAAAAACTATCTAATAAGGTCAAAATTTGCATAATTTCAAAGCTAAAATGCGTGCGGGAAAGTGGGTTGAAACGCACAATCGTAGAAAAATTCAATTTTCCTTCCGCTCGTAGAAAAAATATATTTACGCAACACAAGTGAGCTTATTTCTCCCGTTTTCCGTTCATTGGACGATTGTATCTTCCGGTAATTTTCCGGAAAATATATTGGAGAACGGAAAAGTTGTAATAGCTACTTGATGGTCTTTGATACTACAAAACTTTTAATCAGAAACTAACCGAACGTAATGCGAGTTCAGGAACAAATTAACAATTTCAATAATAGTTCGATACAAGACTAAAATGAACAGTGAAATTAGAGGTGGTAAAACCTTACCCCAGAAAATAAATAATTAAGCGAAGGGTGTCGGCTGTATGCTATTGTTTCTCCTTTGAAAAGTCCATTTTCCACACACACGTATAGTGAGTTCTCCATGTCTACAAGGCCCCTGGGAAATTTACTTCGCTGAGATTTTGTTTCAGAGTTTAAAATGTTTATAAATGTCGAAAAATGTCTCTATTCTTTTTTTAACTGTATTGGTGTCGCTATCAGAAGTATTTTGAAATAACTTTTTGTTTTGTTTCGAAACCAAGATGAAATTGAAAAAAAAATTAATCACCTTTCGAACTAGTTAACAAAAATCAGATCAACCAACAACAAAATTATTTCAGATGTTTCTATTTTATTAAAATATTTTTTTCTTGCAAATAATCTATGTTGGGACAATGCCAAAACTATAGCCACTCTTTCAGGGTCGTATTGTTTTTATTGTGTTAGTCAAGAGTAGCAAACCTAGGAGTTAATACAGGGATGTCTTAACTCAATGTGTCGAAAAGATCCGCATGATTCTATTAACTCTTTAATTAACTAGCGACCTGCTCTGACTTTGCTTTCTGAAGCTCAATTTCTATGGAAACTAGATCATTTTCGTATCCGCTGTTATCATTAGATTAGATTAGATTAGATTAGATTATAATTGGAGTGGCTCTTTGTCCTATCCCACTGCGACCTTTGCAGATCTATTGTGGTCCTCCCTATATTTAAAGCTCAATATCTAGCTTTATTCTTCTTATTAGACCTAATGGCCTGGATACCGCCTCCTTTGCGTAGCTCTCTGCCCTCGGTTTTTCTTCTCCGAGTAAGTGAAACCGCACCCTTGCTAGGCCTTCGCACTCACAGAGTATGTGCTCCGCGGTTTCGTTTTCTTCCTGGCAGAACCTGCATAGGCTGTCATCTGCAAGGCCAATTGTGTGCAAATGTTTCCTAAGCCTACAATGTCCGGTCAGCATTCCCACCATCATCCTCGTCCTTTCCCGACTTTGACTTAGTAGGTTAGGTAGGTTAGCTGTTATCATGATAAGGATGTTGAAATCTTTCGATTCCATCGCTTCCGATTAAGTAATTTTGAGGAAAAACGATTATTTTGATTGCATTTCAATAGAGGCATACAAAATGCAAGCCTTTGAGTGAAATTCTGGAAAGCCGCTTCTCAGTAGTAATCCCGAATATTATTTATAAATATTTATCTACATCCGTTGAATGAAAACTTTCTCTTATCATCCCATTCGTTTTGCCTAATCAACGCAAGTATTTTATTCTGTTGTGGGATATCCTCAACAGAAAGAAAGAATGAGCCAACTTTACAAACTATGGATAACTGTATTTTGGTTATAAGAAGATATTCTGTATCAGTTTGGAGTGAAAAACTTGTGTCTTGAATGAGGAATATCGATAACTCCGTAGATAAAGTGGGACTGTCTTCCACCCTGTTGAAACTTGGTTGCGAGATTTCATCGTTAAGAAAATGCGAATGGACAGAAATATTATGAATACTCTCTAGGCATTTCTAGATGGATGTTAATGATGGAGTAAATATTGATAATTTGTTAATTTGTACCAACATAAATAAGTTTTCCCCAAGGAAACAATAACAATAGATTAATATTGTACACACGGTATACTTTCTCGTACCAAAAATACGAATTGTACACGAAGAACCATTTCTATTTAATGAATGGTTTATTTCTACTAATAGCTGACATTTGTGTTGATAGCCCATTATCCAGTTAGCTAACAATGGTGATAGAAAAACACATCAACGTTAATCAAACAATTGTTGAAATGGATAGTTTTCCACGAATTACATTGAACAATAGCTATTCTCATTATACAGCCACCAAAACTTGTTCAATTAAGGGAATTAAAAATTTTGAAGCTAATGAATTACCTTGTTGCATGTAGTTTCGCAATAAGACTTTTAAAACGCAAAATAGGCCCGTTCAAAAAATTACAGCGACGCCGAAGTTGAAAAAAAAAGCAGAGAATCAAATTGCTTTTCAAAAAAATCATGAACCTTCAGAACAAACGGGGATTAGAAAAAATTGGAAATGTATGATAAAATTAATAAATCAGGTATCACTTTTTCCTCTCGTAACTCTGAGAAATTTGATAATTAGCGTTAAGGTGGGAACAGACCAAGACAACATTGTTGTGCAACAGTGAAACAACACTCGAGAAACACACAAGTTTATACATTTCGCAGTTGTGCAGCTGTTGCCGAACTGCTGGTCGGTGTTCGCTCCCGAGGCGGTACTTCAAAGAAGATGGTGCCGAACAGTGCGCACACAGCGTCTGTAGTGTAGACGCGTATATGGGCCAATTTTACATTTTAATAAGTAAGTCGCTGAAAACCGTTAAGTTACCAGTAATCTGGTATCGACACATTTTTTTTCTTGGTAGTTCGTATGTTTTTTTGCAATTTTAGGCCCAATCATTACAATGAGTTTTTTCGAATGTAGTTGTATCTATGCGAGAGAAGTTATTGAACAACATGTTGTCCTTCATTCTCAATTCTGGTAAAAACTGTTGTTCTCTGCTAGCGCATATAGCTCTTTGCCACTACCTTCGCTTCTACAGACTCTCCGAGATACTTCCATTTCCATAACTAAAAACGTACACCGCGCAAGTAGAGCATCTTCTTTGTCGCTCATGGTGCCTGCTGAACGAACTCTGGACAAACACCAGAGAAAGCAGGCTGGTCGATGTTGCCCAAAAGTTTGCTGAAAATGTTTTCTCCCAACGGAAACAAACTAGCCAACAGTTGCCCACCTGTTGTTCCACTTCTGCAAAACAGTTTTTGCTTGATCTGTTCTGACCTTTAAGCATGCTATGCATGTATTCGTCAGGTACCGTCAGATTGGGTGAATGAGAATAATGCTCCGTCTTCTGAAAGTGATAGGTAGTCAAAGTGCTGAACGTGGAAAAACCAAAAGGCAATTAGCAGAGTATACTGTATTGTTAATATTACTACTGGAGAAATCCCGACTTCTGAGAATGATGAAAACATGCCAAGGTCGACATCTTGTCTGCATTCAACCTTGCTTCAATTAATAAATATTAAGTGTTTGAAGGCCCGGTTTCATTTTCTCAGTTCTTAGTGGCTTTAGGGTTGCTAATGTTAAATCTCACCTGTCTTTACTAGCTTTTTGTGTAATTTGTTCACCTTTGTACGATGATATGAAAGGAATTTCCAAAATTTTCCTCTGGCTATCAAGATAGTGTCATCGGCATGGGTCTAGAACAATTTGGCGTGGCCATTCCGGCTCCAAACCATTTCGGCGTCAAAAATGCATAATATTGATCTCTCTGTTTTTGGAATTTTGATAATAACAAATAAATCCGACGCTCGCATGGGTAGCTTTTTATTGGTTATTATCAGAAAATTAACACTATTCATTTCAACTTGCAATATCAATGTTATAAGCTAATATTGGTCAATTATTAGAATTTAGAAGAATGTGTAGTTCCGATCATCTGCATATCTGTATTTTTCAAATGGCCTCTTCCATTTGGAACCTTTTCAAATCCAGCAAGCTTCCATATGGTTTGATGATCCAATGCAAACTCAACTTATATCCTTGGCAGGATATTCCGGCAGGATATACCGAGTCCAACCACACAGGACCGCGTCTACCGACAGGGCTCTAATTATTCTTGTAGGTATCCTCTGGTAGTGCAGATGGTGACCATGTACTTACTCGTTTCGACAGCCATTTGGAGGTACACCTGTCCTATTGACTGTTTCCTTGACAGCTTCATGTGGAGTATTGTCAGGAGCAATCTCTTTCCCATGTCCAAGGAAGCACATACCATAGTTTGTCTTAACTACGTTAACTGAACACTTAACCTTAACACTTAACCTCTGATATCCTTTCTGAGTTACACTAATGCAATATACGTAGATGCCCTGCTCTGTGAGCATGCTATTATGTGTAGTCTTTATTGAACTACTTACACAAATACGAGATGTTCTCTCCGTGCTCATTTTATATTGACATACCCAATTTTTGTTTGGAAGAGATGTGAAAAACAACAGAAGTAAAGTCATGTAAAGCGATATATCACCACTTCGACCGGCCTAAATTTCTTCCTACTGAAACAAATTACTACACTTTGCTGATTAGTTTCTATTATTATCATCATTTGGTGTATAATTGTATTATAATTTATCATGGAAAAACAAAGTTCGCAACGGTTTTATAAAGCTGTAAACACTGGCCGATATTATTCATTATAAATGACAAGAAAATGTACAAATATAAATCAACTTTAATGTGTCCCACAAAACTTTTTCTGTCATTGACAATGGATACTGGAACGTGTTTTATCGTGTTTTATCAATAACACAAAATATCATGGTGGGTTTTGGGTAATTTATTATGGTTAACGAGCAAACGGGAGCCGAACTAATAAATTTAGAAAATAAGTTTATTTATTCAAAATGAGCTGAATAAATTGCTCGCTATTTAATTTCATCACGCACGAATACTGTGTTATCTTATATTACACAGCTATATTTTTATAACCAGTGGCGAAACTGTATCCAAATTTTGTAGGGCACATTAAAACACGTTTATCTCCAGTAGAAATCGTATGACTATGAGTCTCGTTAGGTGTTGAATTATATTTGAAAATTGTGAATATGCACATGGTAAGTGATTTCTTTTTATCAAAATCTGCCAGCTTTTCCGTTCAAGTGTGAATGAAGAAATCGAGCGTCCCTAAGGATGAATATACAATAATCACCTATCCTGGAAAACAAAATATGGAAGAGTTTGTTCACGATTCCTGCAAACTTGAGAAACTAGAGAACGATTTGGAAAAAATTAACACTATATTTCTAATTTAATGGAATCTTTGAGAGAGGACTATTTTGGGCAACTGACAGACATAATTGATGTTATATCCTGACAAGGGATCGAATGAAGAAAGTGAAAGGATTCCCCACTAATCCCTAAGAAAGCACATGCATGTCATCGTATAGACAGCTATTAGCCTATTTGTTGTCTTTGCGAAGATTAACCTCACACATTCTCTCCGATTGCAAAAAACTGACCCACTGTTAGACTCATAAACTCCTAGATGAAGGGCACTTATTCAAATGTAGGTTGACAGAATATTCTGAGCAGATGGAAGCATCCTGGAAAGGAATTGTTACAACCAACTACAACTATTCAAAATTCTCCCAGTCTCAAACTAGTGGCATATATTGAAAACACATCAATCAATCTAAAATAATAAGCTCACGTAAGATGCATTTTACATTTTGCGCGGAAAACTATTGATGTAATTTTATGGAACGTATTAATATTTTCACAATGTTCTTCAATCCTTCCAAAAGCACATGATGTGATTGGTATTTTATGTGACGTGAAATCCGTGTCAGAAATATATATGCAATTATATGAGCTCACTCATAAATATTCTGTAGCCTTTGCTTGATGCTTTCGTAGCCCACGTTCTTCCAATTGAATAACTACAATCGTAGAATGAGCATTCGTCTGTAAAAATGATAAGGATTAAATGAAGGAATGGGACTTAGTGATTCTATGTAGTTTCACTATGAAATTTATTTAATTTCTCACTGAATTGACAAGTTTTACAAGATTCCACGGTATCAAAAGCCACACGAAATTAATAATAATAATTTCAGGGGGACTTCATTCTTCACCAAAATCCTGTGCCTCAAAATACAGGGATGCTAATGTAATGAGCATCATTATTGAGAACCTTTGTACGGTATTTGGTATGTGAATATGGAAATATTAGACGAAGGTCAATAATTTTTGGAACTAAAAAAAATTATAGTAGGATAAATTCCATTAGAAAACGGAAGGAATATAATATAATTGGAGAAAAAAATAAATTACGTGCGATCTGAGTTCGGGATGTGGGAGGGGGTGAGTTTTTAAGGTTAAAAAATGGTTTATCTCGATATCCGGCAAAACTCAAGTCCTACGGAAAAAGTTAAATGGCAAGGTTGTGAGTAATAAAAAGCTTTACAACTTTTGCTTCCACAATTTTCACACATAACCTCAGCATTTATGTGAAAAACTCTGGTTTTTCATTTTTATTTTTAACAAAAAAAGTATTTTTTCTATAAAATTCCGTGAAAACTTACCTAACTATGTCCCAAATACACTGTAATTAATTTGATTTGGAATACTTTTCCTTTGACTTAAAATCAAAAAAGCACCCTAATTTTCAATCGAATATTCTCGCGTCAAAATATTAGCTTTTTTCAAAAAGCCGGTGGGCTTTTTGTTCGTTGAAATCTCTACTTTCTGATAGTCTGAGAAAAATATACATCTCCATAGTAAATGTGGGTACTTAGAAAATGCAAAAAATGGAAAAAACATAAATTTGAAGTTTTTTTTTAATCAATTTGTACAGTTTCATCGAATAAATGTGATTGCTGCAATTTCTTCGAGTTTTTCACATAAATTTTGAGGTTATGTGTAAAAATTGTGGATACAAAAGTTGTAAAGCTTTTTACTACTCACAACTTTGCTATCCAACTTTTTTTCCGTAGAACTTGTATTTTTGCCGGAAATCGAGATAAACCATTTTTTAACCTTAAAAACTCACCCCTCCCACTTCCCGTACTCAGATCGCCCGTAATTAATTTTTTTCTCCAATCATATTATATTCCCCTCCTTTTTTAATGGGTTTTATCCTACTATTATTTTTTTTCACTTTTTACTATTTTTCAAGGCTTCGGCACTGGTTTATATTTATTAACCTAGCAGAAGAGCTGCAAATAAAATTTTAGGAGAATGCGATGACGAAGAGAAATTGGTAGTAGCTACTTCAAATTTTAACAAAATCTTTCTGCACTATCAATGTCAAGCTATTCATATATTCTGTTAGTTGTAATTTGAAAAAACTATGGAAATATTGGATTATAGACAGTGGAAGCCTACACCTGATAAATTTCGATACTTATTCTGGTTAACGGAATAGATCATCAATATTTTGTATGTAGGACCGACGTAATAGACAATATTCGCTACAAAAAACACTTCACGACATTTTGAAGTGAAGCGAATGGAAAGGGCGGTAGGAAATGTGATGTAACCACAGATATTGGCTTGGAATAAAACTTGCTACGGACAATCCAATGTCTTCAACCTTTAACCTCCAGCTCCACTAAAACTTTAAAAGCGTATCGCCTGCAGGTGTGAAAGAGGCTGCCGTGGCACGTGTGAATGCGAAAGTCATGGCTTTAAATCAAGGGAATCCACAAGCAACGAGACTTGAACAAGCTGTGAAAATTGTCTTAGAGAAACCACATAAATATGATGGTCCAGCTTACGTAGAGCACGGAAACATGGAAGAATTGACCGGCCAGTTGTTTATTGACTTCCATGTTTGTCTTTTCGTACAATGGAACATTCAATCCATTTAAAAAACGGTAGTTTTTATTTTTTTCACTGTTGTTTGAAACCCACAGTTAACAAAAAATGACGGATTTGATGACTGTGACCAAAGATAAACATGAGCTGCAGTTGAGCAGATTAAAATAATTTATACTTCTAGCTCTGATACTATTAATCAGTATTAAAACAAAAGATAAAAAAGGTGAAGGAAGAGCGAGCGTGGGTTGTTAAGTGCAGTGTGTAACTTTCTTTTCCAAACCTACGTCAGAATATCTTCTGTAAGTTCCTTGTGGCATTATTTATTATTTTTTATTCTATTTTTTGAGAATCAAACCACAATAATGTTTTTTATTTCTTATTTCGACGTTTCGATAGCGTTCCAGCTACCTCTGTCAAGATTAACTAATAATAAAATAATTTTTGGTCCCTATATCTGACACAACGAAAAAAATATGACAACTAGACAATCAATAATATTTTGAAGTTTAAGACTATAAGACTTTGTTATCAAATTTCACTAAGGTCCATTCATAGTAAATCACATCTCTGGTAAAATGTGAAATAAAATATTTTAAATTATGAAATCAAACAATTTTATATCATAGTCTACTAAAAATGGAATCCAGTGAAGTGCACGTTCCGGGAACGGTTTTTATTGGGATGGCGCTTTTTTTCTCGCTTATTCTGGAAATGTTGTTAATAAAACGCGTTTGTTGTCACTTTTTTGTGTATGATTATTTTTGTTTCCAAAATATGTATAACTCAGTTTGGTGATCTTGTGTATTGAAGTGTGTATCGATTAACAACTATTCCAATGATAAATCATAAGAGAACCTGGATAAAAACTTATGATGCTATCCTGATAACGCAGGTAATTGATTATTGGAAATTTCTCTTTCTAACATTGGTAACCATATTTGACTACATTCGGCTGAAATACTAGCTACACATTTATCTGCATTTAGTTGTATTGAGGCACTTTCTTTGATTTTTCGTCTTTTTTTTGGGCTCTTTCAATATTATTTTTGTCGAATCCCATTGAATTTTATGCCCCTCTTCCCAAGCATCTTTACAAATACCTGACTTAAAGAACTCCCTATCTTTGATATCTTTTTTATGTTCACTTATTCGGACCTTCAATGGTCTAGATGTTTCACCTAAATAGAATTTGTCGCATTCACAAGATATCTGATATATGCAATTTTTTGAAGATTGTTTTCAATTTTTTGGTTTTGTTTTTGTTAGTATAGATCTCAACGTATTATTAGATTTGAAGCTAGTTTGAATATTGAATTGTCGCAATTTTCCCTATTTTTTTGCCCTCAAAAAAAATAAAACTGAAATACCAGTACATTTTCGATTTTGTACCTACTTTGTTGAACTCAAAAACTTCTCCGAAAAAAACATTTCCACAGATTCAAATTCAACTCTGTATCATCTCTGTAAAATATGCCTCAATGAATGTTTGAGTTGAATTCCGAAATTAGAAATGTCAAGGTTCACGCAAATGGAAGAGAACAGCATAACTTCAAGATTAAGTTAAACTCGTTCAAACTCATTAGGTATATTTCTCGAACTTCCAAAATTCTGGCTTTAGCGGAAAACCACTGCTCTTATAAAGGAAAAGTATCATTAACGAGTGATTGAGTTACATACCACCAATTTGTTCACCCGATAGACATTTTGTTCGAATTATCATCATATTTGTGGGACAGAAAAATAAAAGAACCATTTACTAATATCGTTCAACGTTATATTCAGTCACGTAATGTGTTTATTCCGACTGAAAATAAATTGGTTTTGCCTGAAATATACATTTTGTTTCGTGCAGTTTAAACTGAAATTCATTCAGTCATTTCCCTTTCGATTAATTCCGTCTAACATCAGATGTTCCGTTCTGTAACTTTTCACACCATTATTTTCAACATGTGATAAACATATGAAATCCTAATGGCGTAATAAGAGGAAATTTTATACATCTCCATACTTTATGATTATCATTATGAACATAAATTTCCGCGCAACCAGCATACTCAAATCCATTTCCAAGACCATCAACACGTCAGACATATTTTATTGACAAATATTTCTCCAAAAAAACTTTGATAGCTACCAAAAACCAAACAGAATTATCCAGCGCGCCTCTACCTAATATCACTTTATAAAAAAGGGTGTTCTTTTCTCCACCTTTTTTTTCTCGTGCTCTTGTAGCCTCGCCATTGCCAGCAAAAGTTGAATTGTTATACAACTAACTAACCGGCAACCAGTGTCTCCGTGGCAGCATGTGGGCGACCACTGCAAGTCCCAACCTCTAAATAGTACCCACTGTGCTCGATAATGTTGCTAAAAAATTTTCACACACCTATACAATAATTTTTCAAGGTATGAAGTATTTTATCGGAAGACTGGAAACACACCATCTGCAGCAATTTGCTGCGCACCGTCTCGCAGCATTACAAACACCACATTTGCTCAAAAATCACATAAAATCTTACCTCACAACGTCACGCAATGTAACCATGCCAGAGCAACAGCTTCCAAAGTTTGCAAGATGCAAGCGTACCACTCCTAATATACACTTTCCAGGATCTCTATGATATACAGGTGAGCAGCACCTAAGCGTATACGCTCGGTACGTCTCACTAGTGAGGCTAAAGTCAGACGGACCACAGAGACGCGTCACGACAACTTCATAATTATTGGTCGGAGGTCGTGGTTATATTAAAAATGCAATAGAATTGGAGCAGAACTCAGACAAACTACTTCTTGTGGTTGATCTCAGCGACGGTCGCTACCTGTGGATGGTATCACTCACAAACTGATGGTTGTTGGTGGTTCAATGCAAAACACATGGACGAGACACCGCCTTTGCAATGCGACAACTGGCCACTCCTTGTTTCTCTATACTGGAACTGATGAACTTGTCGTTAATTGAAGTCGTCTTCAACGACAAATGACGACAACAAAAACACAAACTAGTCGCATCGCTGTGGTCCGTCTGAGTTTAGCCACAACCACATTTATAAAGTTGTCGTGACGTGATCGTCCATCTGAGTTCAGCCTAAACTCAGACGAACCACAGAGCGACGTGACTAGTTTGTGTTTTTGTTGTCGTCATCTGTCATTGAAGACGACTTCAATTAAAGACAATGGTGTTTGGTAGTGTTCATCAGTTTCAGTATGGATAAACGAGGAGTGGCCAGTTGTCGCATTGCGAAGGTGGTCTGTCATCCATGTGTCTTGCATTGAGCCACCTACAACGACAATTTTGTGGGTGATACCGTCCACAGGTAGCGACCGTCGCTAAGATTAACTACAAGTCCTTCGTCTAAGTACTGCTCTAATTCTATTGCATTTTTAATATAACCACGACCTCCGCGCACTAATAACAACAATTATGAAGTTGTCGTGACGAGTCGCTGGGGTCTAAGCTTAGCCTAAAAAAATACGCAATTTTGTTCTTAGTTTTGTAACCACAAATTCGTTCTTTTCTCTTGGTTATAATAAAAATTTAACTTGGTGATTGTGATATTGATTGACATTTAGTATAAAATTTTCTTATTTGAAGCTATAAATTGACGGCAATTTGACTGTTCTTGGTTATTAATAAAGTTAAATTACTTTCGTTAAATATAAAAACGATAAGAGTTCAAAAAGCGTGAGTGTTTGAACGCCTACAGCTTTGTCTGTAACCCTTAGCAGTTTACTGAGTTATAATATCATTAAAAAGTCTAGACTATATCAGGTACGTATCATATTATAGCGAGATAAAAAAACTCTTGTTTTTAAACATGATTGAAGCCGTGAAAGAAATGATATCATTAATATAATATGTAGTTAGTTAAGTTGTACGAAAAATGAGTGGAACATTATTTTTTGCAGCCTCCCTAGGATCCTATGCAACCATATTTCAGGCTGAAGTTTACGCCATTGTTTCATGTGTGAGAAGATTGGAGCAAGCCAATCTCATACATAGAACAATGAAAATTTTCTCGGACAGCCAACCAAGCGGCTTTGGAAGCACTTACCGCTCACCGTGTAACGTCGAGATTGGTTTTAGACTGTCCAGAAAACTCTTCTCAATAGGAGAAGTCAATACAGTAATGCTGGTCTGGATCCCTGACCTTTCTGGCATGGATGGAGGCGAGAAGACAGACTCTCCTGCAAGGGAGGGAGCCACACGTGTTTTTATCGAACCAAAACCTACTATTGGCATCGCAATAAGTTTTGCCAATACCTGGACAGCAAGAAGAGCTTTAGACTTCTGGCATAGTTTACAAGGATTGATTTATTCAAAGGCTTACATACATCCTTCGAAGAATGTCTCCAAACAAATGTTATACCATAGCAGGCATGGCCTACGTTGTCTAACAGGCCTTTTAACAGGCCACTTGGACTGTCGGAAGATCCGACTTTTTGTCTAGAAGACGATGAAACAGCAGAGAGCATATGATTTGTGCCTGCCCCGCCGCGGCTCGAGTCAGGTATCTGATGTTTTGCAGGGTCTCTCTCTCGCCCTCGGACCTGGAATATCATTCACCAAATAAACTAATTGGCCTTGTTAAGAAGCTGAATTTGTTTGGTGAAATCTGAATACGTGTGCACAGTGAAGTTAGCTTATGTATGTGTAACGTGGAAGTAATTGATTGATTCCGTGGGTCTTCTTAAAGCACATTATCAGATATAGACATTACGAGGAATATTCTTCGGTTACATGCAGTTCGACGAAGAGATAACCGACAATATTTTTAAAGGAATAAAGTGAAAATTCAGTGTATCCCTATTTTTCTTTAAGGGGAAATCATGGACAAATGTGTAATATAACACGGCCCATAAGCGACAATGCGTTTGGAAGAAAAAAGTTTAAATAACAATACCACCCTCGAGAGGCGCACATGCTATTCATACTAATTTATACTAATTTTTTTATAATTACTTAATTTTAACTGTGATAATCTACGCTGACTTTGATTGTCTGTCTCACCATGCCCCTCTAACACACTGCTAATACCATGTGCCTTTAACAATTACCTGTTGACTATAAAGAAATTATCGTTCCACGTTAGACTTTTCTTCATTCTGATTCAATGATTCCATTATTTATGTTGACACGACCATAGCTGTTATGACAGCCCAACATTTGTTGGTTAACTAGATGCCAAGTCAGGTTTCCCCTTTTTCTTAATTTCTTCTTGACCAAACTTCATACAATGCGGTGATTTCATTTGAGCATGTCAATGTTTTGGTAGACTACGTGCAGCCAGCTAGCGGTCGTATTGAAATTTTGTTGTTGTTTGACGAAGGTCGTATGAAATTCACTCATCACTAAGGTTCAACTTGTTTTTGAGGTTAAGAGTGGCGTCCTAACTTAACCTTGGAAAATTTTGTCAAGTAGAAATCCAGAGGAATTCAAAATTTTTTCTCTTCCCTCAAAATTGACGTCTCTTCGTCAGCACTGCCACTGTCTCGCAACATAAGTAACAATACTATTTTGTTTCGCGACGAGGGCAACTTTTATATACATTATGGTTCTGTTGTGCTTTATTTGATAAATCTTGGGAGATTTTCCCACGGTGAAAATGACACAAAACATTCTATATGATTGTTTCTTATTCTAAAAAGCATGTATGAGGAGAGAATCCTTATCCATACAAAATCCGGGAAACATAGTTATCAACTGAGTTATTTTGATGCAGCGCGGGATAGTGAATAAGAATAAAAAACATGTTCTAATCAATATGTATCAGATAATGTTGAATTTGAACCGACTAGAAAGGCATACAAGTTTTATTTCACCGCAGCAATGTCTATGTATATTTATGAGCTGAGTAACCTGGTTATCAAAGTGTATATGTGTTTGTGTGTGCTAGTTGTTAATGGCAAACTGTTTTCGGGTCAGTGCTTATAATTATTATAGTGTGCCGAGTGGAGAGCCAATTAACTTTATTCAGGTTATACAATAAATTCACGCAAAGAATATCAACAGCTGGGTTGATATGGAATAATTTTTTCAACATTTGGTGAGAGTAGCGCCACAAGTAACATTTTGACAACGAGACCCACATAATACCGCAGAATTAACTCTCTACTTCGTGTTGAATTAATGACTTATGAATGACGCTCTCCAATCCTTCAGACAGTGTGGTCTCACGGTTTAATGTTAAAACACGATGTTGTTACAACCTTTACCCAACTGACCTATACCTAGTGTATATTTGAGTGATGGGATAAATGTTTTAAAAACGTTTAAGTGACAACTCAAGTTATGTTAAGCGTTTTCCCAACGGAAGGCAAGCTTTTCAGAATTCCACCACTAAAGCACAATTTTTAAGTTGAATTTAAAAGGTTCCCGCGTAGTCATTTTTGCAACCAAGTATTTCGGAGGAAAAGCCGTGATATTTAAATAATAATATTCCTAGTTTTCTATTTTTGTGACAACACTGTTCGCGAAATTGCGTTATTAGGTGAATATGAAAATATGTCGGAAGAAGTTGAATAACATTAACCTAACCTCAAAAATGTATCTTTTCATCTGGTTCGCTACCAGCGTTGAGCTGCTGATGCCTGACTTGTATAAGGCCAGCAAACTACCCAATTTTATCCCCTTTGCTGGGGAATCTACCTCTTGAATGATGTATGTATGTTTTTTTGGGTGACATTCACTGAGACCTGGATGATCTATTGTGCCCCCTTACTTCTATTTAGTCTCTGAGGAGTCTCAAAAGCTAGTAGCTCCCTTCGTCCTATTTCCCGGGGAATTTTAGGATATTTGCAGGCTTCAACTTAGGTGAATATTCCTCTTCTATCTAGTAATCTTCCAGGTGCTGTGCTCTAGGATTCTGAAGTACTGTGGAGTTGGAAAGTATGTGGATGGAGGTTCCTTCTTCCATGCCACAAAATCTACATTCTTCTTCCTCCACCATTTTAAGCTTTTTCAGGTGCCCATTCAGGCAACAATGTCTCGTTAAGATAACTGTTAAAAATCTTTTACTTATGCATTCATTTGATCTCAACAGGTTGTAGTCACCCAGAAGAATTTCTGATTGTATAAGCCCTACCAGATCTGTTCAATGGTCAGATCTTCTCTTTTTCTCGGCTTTACCTATTTCTTCCAATATTACATCGATTTACACTGATTTCGCAAAAGGGTCCAGGCCCTCAGGAAGGTATCAGCTCCTCTTAGCTAGTTCATCTGTTATTTCATTTCCTTTTATTCCAGTGTGTCCTGGAATCCATAGTAAGGACTATATTGTTCTCGCCTAGTTCTTTGAGTTTGTCTAGGCATTCCCATACCATTTTGGAACTGATTATACAAGAGCTCAGTGCTTTAATGGATGCTTGACTATCCTATCCTATCCAAACCTAACCTTTTGTATGATCTTAATATACAAGTTTAAAATAGTCAGCCATGCTTTTTTAGTTTCCAAAACTATACGAAAATACAGATTTAGGTTAAAAAATTAAACGTCGCAAATGACAACAAACTGACAAGACAACTGATCGACAATAAGCGTTCCAAACTTGTTGGTGGGACACGTTCAGTTTTGGTCCATTGGAGCAGCTTGGTCGCGTTCAGGTATAAAGTAAGTTGTTTAACAGACTAACGTTGAAATTTCGTATAATATTCGGTCATCTGATACCAAAGTCAAGTTCGCACCCATTATATACCCACGACATGTTCAAAGTGACTTCTCTTTGAAAACATGGTGTGCTATTAAAATTTGAAATGAAACAAACGTGGATAAAGAGGATTAAAATTAGTTGTGTTCTAAAAATACACAAATTTACCGCTTATTTTACGTTTCAATCAATATCAATTTTGAACAGATTCACGTGTCAGAGCTCATACAGTACACATCGACAAGTCGTTAATTATAATCATTCTTAAACGAGTTAGTTTTTATCATCCTCAAAATGTGATAAGAAGAGTTCCAGTTAATGTCTACAATTTGGTGAATATAAAATATTTACTTATTTATGTGAGAAATAAATAGGCCAGTCATCAAGAGTAAGACTGACATCTGAGTTTCTATTTTAGTTTTAATCTACTTTCTCTCTTTTTTTTTCAACTAATTGTTCGTGATTTTGGTATCCAGGATCACAACAATATGTCAAACCCAACTTCAGAAAAACAAATCAATGTAAATACCCCAACTAACACTTCAAACAGTAAATCTTATGCCGCTGCCATCTCAACAAAATTGCCCCCTACGCCAGTTCCATCTCGAGACCAAGCCATCATTTTACCCTCTATTCCTAATACTGTCTTATTCGACTACATCAAAGCTATTGGCAGCATTGTTTCGCCCAAAAACGTACACTTCGCCTCCAGAATTTCCCATGGCCGCATCTGTATCTATTTATCCTCTTCCACACAAGTGGACAACCTCCTAAAAACTAACCAAAATGTTACAGTCAACTCCAATGTGATTCCTATTCGGCGACTTATCTCTCCCACTAAAAGAATACTAATTTCCAACGTCAGCCCTTCCATCCCCAATGCACAAATTGAAAAAGCACTTCATGATCTTGGTCTTATACTAACATCTCCAGTTTCCTACGTCAAATGCGGCTCACCCGATGATGAATACGCCCATGTTTTGAGCTTCCGTCGTGTGACTTATGTACTACCCAACAGTGATGATTTCACTTTACAAACTTCGATTGTCGTCTCTCATGAAAATACAGCCCACAGAATATTCATTTCAACTGATAAACTAGAATGCTTTCTTTGTAAACAGGCTGGACACACCGCCGAATCCTGTACCAGTCCCCAAAACCCTCCCTCGTCCCTCGACCAGCCCTCCAATCCAAATGATCTCTCCAGCCTGGAACCCACGCTTTCTACCAATCCAGCACCGTCAGAAACCATTCCAGTTGATACCGAACTGATCTCCGAAAATTCACTTGCCTCCACCTCCTCCCCTGCAATTTCAATGCCAAAAACTGGCGAAAAAAGAACACGTTCAGCCAACAGTAATCTTGATTCCTCCCCACCTATATCTCCTATACCTACCCCTACCCCTAATCCTGATACTATGCCCCCTCCCTCATTTTCCACTTCAAAAAAAAACAAAAAGAAATCTAAGAAATCAAAACAGATTGAAAGCGACAGTCATAATATATCACCTGAATCACGCTCTACTATCCACACTCTTTACGAAAACTCCCCTGAATCCTTCACCCTTAACGAAACCCAACTAATCGAGTTCCTTGAAAACACCTTCGGCATCAACGACCCCCTTAGTGAGGCTAATAAATTTACCCCCGACACCGACGCACTTCTAAGTGACCTGTCTATAATTTATACAAATGTTAACGACCGATCTTTGAAGAATCGCCTCACGCGACTTCAAAATAAACTTAAATTACTCACATCTGACGACGGAACAACCTCCGATACTTCCGTCTTATCTCAATAAATCTCACCCAAACATTTTTTAATTCATTAACATTCTCTGTATTGCAATGGAACTGCGATGGATTTTATCCTCGCCTTGAAAGAATACAAAAACTGATATCACTGTATAACCCCGACGTTTTATGTCTTCAGGAAACAAATCTCAAAATTGACCATCAGTGCAATCTAAATAACTTTGAAGGCTACCATTATATTCGTACAAATTGCACTAGAGCCAGCGGAGGTTCCTCAATATTTATATCTAGGGACATATTCTCATCTCACCTCCCTTTAACCACAAACCTCGAAGCAATAGCAGCTACTCTCTGGAATCCAAAAAAAGTTACCATTTGCAGCTTATACATTCCTCCCGATCATCCTCTTAGCGAAGAAGAGCTAACTGAATTAATATTCCAACTTCCCCAACCATATATTCTTCTCGGTGACTTTAATGCCCACAACTCCATGTGGGGCTCCAATCGAACATTTGGCAAAGGAAAAGTTGTAGAAAATGTTTTAAATGCTACAGACACATGCCTTCTGAATACTGGCTTAAACACACATCTAAACATTTCATCAGGTACATTTTCTGCAATCGACCTCAGTCTCTGTGACCCAAAATCCGCTTCTTCTCTTTCCTGGCAAGTCCTTGACGACCTTCATGGTAGCAACCACTTTCCCATATTTATTTCGAATAATGCCAATAAGGAATCAGTGACCCGAAGCCTCTGGAATTTAAAAAACGCAGACTGGTCGGAGTTTACCACACTCTCCCAAAACTACTTATCCTCCCTAGTTACCACAGAGAATATAAGTGACGATTTAAATAAACTGACCGAATGTATACTCTCTGCAGCTCATTCTCATATTGGTAAAACAGTTATCTCCTCGTCCCACAAATCTGTACCATGGTGGAATCCAGATTGTGAAGACGCCATCCGACAATCCAAACGTGCTCTTAATAAGTATCGAAGAAATAAAACCCCAGAAAATCTCATTGAACTGAAAAAACTCAGAGCAAAAGCTAAATACATCACTAAGCAGAGCAAAAAAACCTCCTGGCAAAATTATGTCGCGTCTATTTCAATTGATACAGACCCATCTCAAGTCTGGAAAAAAATAAAACAGGTACAAGGTTACAAGTCTAATCTCAAGATCCCCAGTCTCATATATAACGATACAATCATCTCCGACAATCAAGTAATTGCAGACACACTGGCACAAAGTTTTGAGAATAACTTTAACAGCAGCCTCTCCTCTATCATTCCATCTAACCCAATTCAAAAATCGCCCCCTGTCCTTCCAATCGATCAAAACGACGTTTCATACGTCAATGCCCCCTTCACTCTTAACGAACTGAAATCGTCTTTATCTTCTTGTAAAAATTCAGCTGCCGGTCCCGATGACATCCCATATATATTTCTAAAAAATCTCTCAAATCCTTCTCTCCTCAAACTTCTTGAAATATTCAACCTTATCTGGAACACACAGCAATTTCCTGAATCGTGGCGTAACGCTATTATAATTCCAATGAAAAAACCTGACAAACCCCCCACAGGGGTGAAATCTTATCGCCCCATATCTCTCACATGTACTACCTGCAAACTTCTGGAAAAAATGATCAATAGAAGACTCCTATGGTTTTTGGAGAAGTACAAAATTATTCCTAGTGCCCAATCTGGTTTCCGACGTCATCGATCTACTCGTGACAACCTTGTCTTATTGCAAACCGACATCTCCTCAGCAATAAATAATCAACAGGATCTCGTAGCAACTATCTTTGATATCGAAGGTGCTTTTGATACAATCTCCAGAAATGCAATAATCAACA